>NQII01001864.1:168498-322629 GCA_002778355.1 Clitarchus hookeri
TATATATATATATATATATATATATATATGTAAAATACTAATGTTTTAGTTTTTTATGGAGTCACCTATAGATGTGTCTGAATATGAACTTCATGGGGGCATCACAGTATACGCAGTAGATACTACAAAACGTGATAATGGGGAGGGCTATGAAGATCAAGGAAATTGTGGTATAAAAAACATGAAATTCATGTAAAAGATATGTTAATCTGTTTTCAGAAACTGCATTAAATGCAAGAATACCTAACCAAACTAAACCTAAATTCATGAAACATGAATAACATTGATTGTGTGCGCATACACAGCATATGGTAGGCACTGGTGGTCAGAAGAGGTAAGGAACATTGATATTGACTAATTGCCACAGATTGACTCTGTTTATAAGAAATCTTACACAACAATAGCTTGAAATGTGCTTAATATATTACATACATTCTTATCTGTGTTGCAGCTTTCAAATGTTGGTTGGGTCTGTTTGTGGGACAAAACCTCTCCATTTACACTATCAGTCCACACCCCTTGTTTTCTGTTTTTTTCCCCTCTCTCTCTCTCTCTCTCTCTCAAACTTCTCCTCATGTCCGTTCTTCTACCTGTCTAAAAAATGTGAGAAACTAGTGCTCAATTGCATTGAAAACTGCTAGAGTGTCGGATTGCATATGTGTGTGTGTGTGTGTGTACATACACACATAAGAGACAGCAATTTATTGTTTAGGATTTCCTTAACAGTGTTACAACATACCTCAGCAGCTGTAATCAGTGTCATGCCATCTTACCAGGACCATTATCACATGTTTGTTGTTTACATTAGTTATGTACATCTCAAATAACCCATTTTGTTTCAGTTGGTCTGGAATCGGCTACAGACTGTAGTATCATCGTGCAAGAATTGCAAGATCATAACTATTCTGCTCAAAGGAAGACACCATCAAAGGTAAATAAAGGACATAAATGTATCATCTGGACAGTTTTCTACCCCAGGTAAATAGAATACATGATGTTTTGTCTACTTGTGTTATAGTGTACTTTAATGGGAAGTTTTTAAATTTACAACATTATTTTATTACAATTCCTACATGATCCATTTGACGTACACAACAGCAAATAGCCAGGGAAAAGAAAAGTACATTTTACTTTTCTATGATACGCCTACTGCGAGAAGTGCAAGCCAAATCCAAGATTGTCGTATCTCTTGAATGTATAGGATCTGATGATCCAAGCAGTGTTACAGGGTTTAAGTAAAGTATTTTATATTATTGTCTGCATTTACACATTTGAGGTCAGCAATTCTTAACTTCACAATAGTCTTAGTTCCTCCACATTACTGTACAAATGAAACCATTTTTGTGTAAAGAACTATTTCATAACTTCTGTCATAATAATTTAATTTACTATTTGCAGTCCAGAAAAAATTTACATTTATTACATATTTACTCTATATGAAGAATGTTGACCTTGATGACACTGATGCAACATTAGTGACTCTTGCCAAGTGCGGCTTTATTTGCAGTTTCACAGGCCACTTATAATTTTTGAAAATAATTGAGTCTGTGGTACATTTAAATGTTGAAACTAATATTCTGCAAAAGTTTCCATAATTTTTTATATTTAAGTAGTGAAAATTTAAACCACCTTCTGCATGGGAGCAGCAGTATTCATATTGGCATACGAGAGAGGGTAATGAAATAAGTAATCAATTTATACGTGGTATTCTTTTCTTGATATGATTTTTATGCCGCGCAAGGCTGAAAGTCAGTTATCAAGTACGGGAATGTGCCTTACTTACATGTATAAGTGCAAAGAGATAGAAAATTACAGTATGTGGATGTTTACTCTGGATAATGGACAGTGTAACCTCTTATTTAACCTTTATCGAGGGACAAAGCTGAAAAATGTAGGAAAGTGAAAGAACTGTAATATACAAGTATAACTTGGGACAAAACAAATTATGTAAAATTAGGGGTGTAACTAAGAGGTAGTCTACATAAACACTGTTTGTAGGAGGTTATACGCAATACTACATACACTTTATAGGCTTAAGAAATTTCTACCACTTAAGTCAAATTAACATTGGTACAGTCGCTGATATTGCCTATTTTTTATTATGGAGACATCACGCAAAATTTGTCAGCTAAACTTCAACGCATTCAAAATTCTTGTGTTCGATTTTTGTTCAACCTAAAATCACGTGGATCACTTGTCTCCTTACTTTGATAAACTTAATTGGTTACGCCTGGATGAACGTCAGCTCCACAGTCTCACACTAGCATACAAAATACTATCCTCGTATTTTACAACGCCATAATACTTACTTACTCTGCTGAAAACTTTGGGGGATGATCACACTATTAACACACGTGCTAAAAAATGCACCTCACTTAAATATTTCAGCTCACAAAACCCAGGTATATGCCAATTCTTTTACCGTCTCTCGAACGAGCGTGGAATAATTGACCTGTAGAGGTAAGTAACTCGACAACACTAATTACTTTTAAGAACAGTGTTGCCAAGTACATTAAGAATATGCGCCGATGATTCCACACACATACGTATGCACACGCGTCATTATTCCGTAGCATTTCAATTTGTTTAGTTTTTTCCCGTTAACTACTCGTATAAACTAGCAACACCTGTTTATGTACACATTCACTTTAATCAATGTGTGGTTTGTTGCTGTTGATTCGTCAATTTATTTCAAGGAGTTGCTGCATTCAATTTTCATTGATCTGTAAATGGTTTATAGATCTGTTTGTTTATTTTATTGCGTTGAGATTGAACTTGTTGTTTTCCTCTCTGCTACTTTGTAGGTTCTGCACATTAATTTTTTTGGTTGGTAAAACGGATTATGATACACGTTATTGTGCTATTGTTTTTTCTTCTTCTTTAAACGTTTCCTAGTCTCTAGTCCTGCTCAAGATATGTACATAATTGGAAACCACAGATCATTTTTAGAGTTTAATCTATTTGAGCTATCATATTTCTGTTTTGCCTCTTGTTAATTTAAGTGTATATTTCTATCTTGCTCATTATGTTAACGCGTGTGTACATTATGTTATACCTGGTTAAGTGTAAGAGAAGGCATTGAAGCCTTAACTACGCCAGTATAAATAAAATCAAAATAAATTAATATGTTCTATAAGTTTTAATTGTTGTGTCAGGGGCTACTATGTAGTACTATAAGGTTTTTTTGGTTTTTCAGTTAAGAATGCAAGGGACTGCTACAAGATGAAACACAAACCATCTACACCAAGGCTGCCCAACCAATTTTGGAGGTGGGCCATATTATCAATTCCAAGTGAGTCGGCAGGCCACCTAGTGAATAATAGTTGCCTACAGTTATGATAGATATTAAAATTAAATAAAGTCGTTCTGTTTACGACCAATTGCGTTGCGGCTGGGGGTATTGTATTGGCAGCCGACCAATGTGTTGGCGGGCCTGGGTTTGGCCAACCTTGATCTACACATACTAAGGTACTTTTTCGAAGTTAATGTAAATCAAATCACATAAATTGTGTGCAAACATGCAATTTCTGATTGTTATACTGCAGTATACTTCATATAAGTAGGCATTCAGTGAAATAAAAATGACCTCTGTATAAAGTTTCATTGATATGCATTTCAATAATCAAAGTTTCAATGTTGTTTTCAGAATAAATTGTATTTCACTTGAAAAAGTTTAAAAAATATTTATATTTACTGTACATCATAACTGGCTTGGGTCCACTTGTATTAATGGCAAATGTCCCATGTTCAAAATTTAAAATGTTCCGATTTCAAAAGTTTGTTACACATTTAGCATTACTTCCAAATAGTGTGGCGACCCTCAGGTTAATCAGCAAAGTACATACGTATTAACTCTTTCCCTTGGTAATATGTGTGTATAATTTGAATTTCACACGAAAAGTTGGAACACTCAAATTGGACAACTGTGTAGAAGTTCACGTATGTGGGATAGCCATGTTATTTAAAATGCATAGTTCCTACCAAGTTGCTGGGAAGAGTGACTGAAATTTATTTTAGCTATAATTTCCCCAATTATACTAACACTTGCATGGTACATCTCCCACTCCATTTGAGATATTTGTCAGTTATTTTAGTACAGAAAACGTTCAACACACTCTGAGCTTTACACCAGATTTGTGCTCCCTTAGAATTTGCATAAAATTCTGTCTGTGCTTTTGAAGATCCAAGTGGACTCGCCCGCAACATGTTTTTAAACATGTGACAAATTTATACCTGTGATACGTCATTTAAATATTAATTCTTAGTTTAATGAAATCAAAACACAACATTAACAGAACACTGGACACTCCAAACACAAAAATTAAAATTCAGAGCAGCTTTAATACATACTGAATACAACATGAAAACTATTGTGTTGCACTCGATTCATCGATTTTTGAATAATCGTATAATCGAGTATCACAAGTTCAAGAATCTAAGCAACAAAAACTGATTACTACAAATAAATTACCTATCACCTCTCAAAAACTGTTTTAATTTTACCAGTAAATTAATTACTCTTGGAAAATTATTTTGTGCGTGAAAATATGAGATGCGGAAATAATTTGAAAATAAAACTGTATTAGCCGTGTTAAAATTTACCATTTAGTATATTATATTAGTATTTAGTATGTAGCTTTAGTTCAGTCGCGATTTGGTAGTTTCATTACATTCTAAAAACTGGGGGTGTGCGGGATCCCGTACTTTGGGGAAGTTTCGGGAATTCGTAACGATTTTCTTGTCGGGCGGGAAATAATTTTTTCTGGATATTTTTGGGGAAAATTTATGTTCACATCTGTATGTGTTCCAACTAAAATACAAGTCTGGTTTTGTGTGAGAAGCTTTGTTTAAACTCTTTACGTAAGGGATTATGAATTGATGAATCAAATATTGCCGAGAAAGTTTTGATTCTACCTCTTATTCACAGATTTCAAAGATCTTTCCATACGCTAAAAAAAATTTTAAGTCATATATTATGTAACTTTAGCAGTACGTATTTATTGCGACAAGTAACTAGCAAACTTGCACTATTAGGAAGTTACGGTACGACGTGCACACTAAAGTTGTCTCGTATGCGTGCAACATCTATTAGTTGCGAGTATCTATTGCTGGTTGATATGGGATGCGAGTTTCGATATACATAACCTAAACATTCACGTAAAAATTAGCTAGTACACGATGAATGTTTAATTTGACTCCAAATGTTTAACTATTTTACTGAGATCTAAAATGGTGTTTTTTAATATGGGTTTGGTTAAAACAATTCATAACAAGCCAGCAAATTGCCTTTGTTTTTCGTTTGGAATGTGTTTGTTTTTAATTGTGTGTTGTGCTCACTCATCGCCCGGGACGTTGACAAACTCCAAACGTAGCAAATTTGCTATGTGGAAAAATATAATTAATTTACTTAGTTACTTTTAATTTTGTTATCGATAGATGAAATAGCTTTGTTAGCATACAGATTCAGTATGATCAATATATAACCTGTCCGATGATACTTGGCTGTGATTGCAGTTGCACTAAGAGATCCAAAGCGTGTGTTTACGGACGTTAAAACTTCCACTGAAAGTTAATTTGAGTAAATTTGTGTCAATGTACACACATTTTACTACCAAAAGTTCTATTCTTGCAAACTTTTGAATAATTTCATGTGTTAGTGAAAATTTATCACGTCAAGTGAGGTTTGGAAATATTTTTGAATAAACTATGTGGACAAACCATATATGTGTATGTGTGTATGTGTTTTTTCAATATTATATCATATGCCTCTTTTGAACTTTTTGAATTTCATATGAATATGCTTCCACTGTTTGTGTTATTATTTGTGAGTAATAGGCCTACTAATAATGTAGGCCTAGTTTAAATAATTAAATTGCACACCCTTCTATACATTATTTAGTTCTGTAAAGTAATTGTCTGCAACTAAAAGAAGCACAATTTTTGGAATCTAGAGAGGTATCTGCATTGAGATCGAATAACAAAAAAGAGGAATCATTATATCCATAAAAGAAACTGTATTCAGTATTTACTGACGTTCACTTAATCTAGCCCCTGTGCAGAATAAACCAAGTAGGTAACACAAATTGTAAATCACATTTTTAATTGTAAACTAAAGTAATCAAAAATAAACCTGATACAGCTTCCAGTTGCTGGAATTGACACCAATGTAGTTTAGTATAACATTGTCTGCAATTTAGCATACAGCTACAGCATATGTTATTCATTGGATTTATAGCAGACTTGTTGTAATCTGCTAGCACTCTGGTAACCTGAATTGTGAAGTGTATGTTTGGTTCTTTTGTTAAATGCATTAAATAATGTGGTTTTGTAAAACGTTTATGTACATATTCTTTTGAGTAAAAAACAGTGTGTAAATTGTATACGTGAGACAATCTGTATATGACACTTAAAAATAAAGCTGTTTGTAATATTAAGTGTATAATTTTTATATAGCCAGCAAGTGGGTTTGCCTTGACATCCCTCATAGTACAATCTTTTGATTTACACTATTTGAGTGTTTATAATGCTGACATTACTGTGTGAAATCATCATGGTGGTCAGAGATCTTAAAACTAGAATAATTATCATGGCATTCCTGCTGACAGTCTCATTTGTGGGAATTTTTTGTAGCTGATTTATATTTCCATAATCAGTATAGTTTTATTTTTGTTTCTAAACTATTGGTACAAGTGCCACACCACACTTGACCCATTGCTTTTAATTGGTAATGTGAAGATGAGATGGAGAAACAGCAACAGTCGTAGTGTAGCAAGAGATGGTGAGCACAGCTTGTTGCCAGCATTTTCATCAGCAATAGAATGGACTGAAAGGTTATTTGGTTCTTGGTATTTTACTGTAAATAGCCAAGTAATTTTAGGTAGTTGTGTACATCATTGATACAACATACTCATAGGGGCTGTGATATGTTGTGTCGATTTTTTTAAACCCAGAGTGATGTCTTTTGTGTTTTTAGTATGTGTTTTTCAGTATGTTGAATTTAGTATTTATGTTTTAACTGTTTCCACAAAATTCATTAAAATTAAGATATAAAAGTTTTTGGGGTGGGTTTAAAACCAAAATCTAAAAACCTATATACCACAATATTTTGAATGTAGCATGTTTGACAACAATAATATGTAGTGGGCTTGGTTTATTGGTTATAGTCGTGCTCAAGATTGTATTACCTGAAAGCCATTGGCAAAGCAAACAGTGTTGTCATCCTTCTTTGCTTTTTTAAAAACATTTTCACATGCTGCAGGACATTGTGTAGCATGCGGGTACGGGAAACATAAAGTATTCAATATAGAAGTGGTAATAATGTATAATTGTGTAAAGATCTATGGGCAATGTTCTGCCCCTTTACATGGAGGAAGGTAAGTTGATCATAGTATTGAAAGGGCCATTTCCTTGATAAAATGTAACGGTAAGTAGCAAACTGTAACTCCATCTTGAAGTTTAACTGCAATTTTGCATATACCATAAATGAGGTAGCTTCTGTACCCAAATGTATAGTGTGGTGTACTTTTACTTCTATTGTAGTTACAATAACCTGTCATTCAATATTTAGTTTTGTAGTATATTTTTCCCCTTGTGTATGCCAATGGCTTGGCTGCAAGTGGCCTGTCAACAGTTGGTTAACTTATGGCAAGGCGGAAGTAGTAAGCCACTGCTGTTAGTCATGGCCCACTTTTGTGTGTGTGTGTGTCTATATATATATATACATACATACACACACACACAACACTATCCATAAATATCACCCCTCAAAATTTTGAAAATACTTTACCTGAGTCCAATATTGTTTACAGTTGCAACTACATATTGTTTTATTTTATTTCTTCTCCCAATAAGGGCAGGAGAATCTGCATATAGAGTTTGTCAATGACAGTTGGTGGCATAATATGTACAATGAGGTGCTACCATGTGACCATAAAATTTATTCATTTATAAAGTAAATATTTTTGAAATTCTAATAATTATTGCTTATTAATAAATTATTAAATTGTTTAAAAGACATATTCCAGATACATCTTAAGTTTAGTATGTTATTTTTCAAATTGTGAATGTTATGTTTATTAGCATCACTATTATTATTAGTTAGTGTTATTGTTAGCTTGGTGCCGTGTTAGTTTATTAGCCATTACTAAATCGAAAAGTAAAAAATTACAAAAAAAAAAAAAAATGGAACACCATGCAAGATCATATTTAAAAAGCCTGCGTCTCTGATTAGTTACTTCGCACTAGTATCACTCCAGCAGAGTCCATAGATGGTTGCATTGAGAGTACCTTCTATATACCTATCTGTTCTATGAGTTTAATCTCTTATTTATAATAACGTAATGCATTAAGGCTCTGATGGACATTGGCGACTAACCATGTGTGTGGCATACGTCAAATGAAAACGTTAGTGATACTAAGATGCTGTCTTATTTTGTTTTTGGGGACATAGTAATAAATCATTTCAGTTGCCCAAAAGCCTTTTTTTTTTTTCTCCTCCTCTCCAAAGTTTGACATAAAAAATTTTATTTCAAATATGAAGCCGAATATATATTCTATTTGAATTTTCTTCGCCCACCTCTAGTAATTAACCTCTCGTTATTGATGGGTGTTGGATTATTTCATTAGAATGACAGCCACAATTGGAATAAATATTAAAACGAAAAAGTATTTGGTCCATTGAAAAGACGGTTAACTCAAGCACACAACTTGTGTTGCTTATTTTTGTTATGTAATGGCGATAAACTTAAAGATAGTGGTGGCAAATAGGCCAATCGTAACTTTTATTCCGCTCATATTTCTTTCACGTTGCATACCTAGTTTTTACTAGGTTTACTTAATTATTTATTAAAATTTCTGGCTAAGCTTAAGCAATTTGTTGGGACTATGGTAAAAAAATTAATTTACAGAAACGCATGCATGTTACACAATTATATTTCAAACACCTAGGGTAAAGTTACAAAGTTGTACTAAAATGAACAGACGTAACATTCAAATAAATAATTTAACCATTAAATCTGTTTATGGTTAAAACGTATAAATCTATCAAGCCCAATATTTTCTATCTGTCTCAGACACATACATAAACACACACACAAGCCAGCATAATAGCCACGGTGCAGACGCAACAATGGCCATTTCTATTTCATGTGAACGTAACTCACAACTGATACAACACACATTATATTTATTCTTGCTGTGGAGAAACAGATTTATCACAATCTTGAAACTTGCTTAGGTACGTTGAAAAAAACAACATGTACAAACTTGATTTTATAATTTTAAGTACTTTCATAGGAAGAAAATTTAACTTAGTTAAGCAAAAAGCAACATGCCATCTGTGTATTAGGAAATTCAACTATGGCTCCACCAGTGATTGAAACACTGGTGTACACCGATCAAGACATTTTTCAAACATCGGGTTTACTTCTCAGTTGTATTTGCATCTGCTTCCAAATGTAAATTAATTCCATTCCACAAATTATAGAAATTCCCTTACCCATTTGTAAAAATGTGACTTTCAAATTACCTTTGCATATTTTGGAATGCTTTAAAGTTATGGGAAGATGGTGTATTTACTTTTATTTTTCATAGGCAATGTTTGAAAATTCACTGGTTGATATTTTGGTGCACATTCATCAGAACCACCAAATTTTCAGGTCGGTTGAACTGGTGGATTAATCTGTTTAACTGAACTCAACCGAAACAGTATTTTTTGTACGTCGGTACATGCACCTGTGAATTTTCAAATAGGCAGCATGTCATATCGCCACTTCTGCCAACTTCCAATTTGTAACTGCTCCGCGATCACATTATAAGTATTCAGACATTAAAATCTTCTTTCAGTTTTAAATCGCAAATTCAAACATTATTTTTGCTGTAATAAGTACGAAACATGGTAAAATTGAAAACGTGTATCATTTTCCAGCTACTAGCGCTTTGATACTTGTAAAAAAAAACAGCAAGAAGCTTTTCTTATTCAAGTTTCTTCCCGGATAAAAAAAGCCGCCAGGTCACTAGGACCTACTCACTGTATGTTGCACTGGTATGTTTAACAGTAACTTAGGGATGGGTCGGTTCGGTTCTTCGGTCCCAATTTATACCGGTTCTTGAGGTTTGATTCGGAACCGGTTTTAGGTTAACAACAACTATTGGGTTCTCGTTTCTAAAACGCAATAAATTTACTGCAAAACTCTGTCCTTACAAAAATAACTACCTCATGTATAGCGCTCCCTTTCCCCCAAAAATAAAGGAAAAAAGTTCTGTGGTGGGCGCCATTCATGAAAAAAAAAAATTAAGGAGTGGTAGTCATAAACTGTCTTCTCCCTTCTCCGTCTTTATCACTCAGCCCGCCCCTGTAAGCCACACTGCTTGCCGATCTATACATTTCTCCACGCCTTCTTTGTTTCTGTGTAAGGCAGAGAATAGCCTAGTCAAGGGTTCTGGAGAAGGGAAGAAGCGACGTATTTTTTAGAGGTGTGGCATTCCAACACAGCAAAAAAACCAGCAGGTCACTGCATAAAAGAAGCAAAAAAAAGGGAAGGGCCGCCCTGTCACTACGTAAAAGAAGCAAACAGAAAAAGGAAGCAGGTCGCCTGCTGGAGTTGTTGACATTCTTCTAATGACCATAGGTTAAAGCCACACCTCAATG
The DNA here is from genome assembly GCA_002778355.1 of Clitarchus hookeri. NCBI lineage: Eukaryota > Metazoa > Arthropoda > Insecta > Phasmatodea > Phasmatidae > Clitarchus > Clitarchus hookeri. The sequence goes on from NQII01001864.1 coordinate 179,147, forward strand.
TTTAGGCTTTTAGCACTAGAGTTATTTAGTTAAAGTATTTGCAAACATATCACAATCATCACCTATTAATGTAAAAAAAAATAATAATTGTTACATATTTACTAACCTTAAATAAATTTAATAAAAGTTTATCTGTATACATTAAATCTTATCTTCACACTTTGTTATTGTTCTATTCTTCGGTAGGTTAAATAAAACATTTAATGACTTTTACCTGCAGTGGTTGAATGAAGTTGCAAGCAAAATGCAAGTATTCGAAATGGAACTGAATACTGGAACCAATATTTAAATTGTAGAATCGGAACCGGAACCAATATTTTTTGTATTCGACCCATCCCTAGTAACAATGAAACCTGTTTCTATCAGTGCTATCTGAAAATGTACATATTTCAACAAGAAACTTTTAATTTACAAAGAAGCATACCAAAAACTAGGTTAAAACTGTAAACTATTTCTTAATACCCTTTGCCAACACATTACTACTCTCACTGTTTTTAATTCATATTGAATACAAAATAATTATTAAAATTTACAGCAGATATACCAGTTAAAGTTTAATTTAATCAAAAATATAATATTGTTACAAGATGCCTGAAGGGCGTATCTGAGCTTGTGTGGGATGGTTTTAATAAAAATAAAAGAACTAAATTTGATTTTTCATTTATTCACACAACTATTATTTACAGTATTAAATTATCTATCTCGACCATTACTCTTTATTTCTAAGTGAGTGCATTATTTAATGTTTATTTTAGCTCTAATTAACATCCTTAATGTCTCAGTTTTGTTAGTGTCAGTGACTCGTATTCATCATTAACACCCATACAGTCTATCTGTTGTCATCATTTGTAACGTCTTTCACTCACACATCAAGTCCAATAGTCCTGCCTGCAGTCGTACTCTTCACTCCTATGATGTTCACAGCTGCAGATTTTCCTCCCGCTGGTCACTTCCTGCGCTACTCTTCTCGCTCGTCTATCGCTGCAACTCCAGCCACGCATACATTCATAAACTGCTGACTAGGAGGCCCAACACACATTTTATAGCAGCTGGCCTTGACATCAAAGATTCGCCACACCCCGAGTTTAGCTGAGAGAAACGAGGTGAGTAATCCAGAGCATTCTTCAGATGTCTCAAAGACACTCGCTGGCCAAGGTCAGCAGTGGCACGCTTTCTAAACATTCCCTTGTGAAAAAGTCGCTGTGTCTCCGGTTGCAACCAATAGTGTTTGCGCATCAATAAATTGTCTGTGCCTTGCACGCTCAGAGTGGCCGCCTGTAAAAATATTTTAAAGTTCATCACGTTGTTAAATGTTTGTGGTACAAGTTATTTAAAAAGCAGGTTAACGTGTTACTCTTGGGGTAATTTCAAAGGATTGTTTCAAAATGTATGTGAATAAACCATGAATGGACTATACATTTGCATTACCCAGATAGGGCACAGGTGTGAGGGTGACAAACAAGCGTGACTGGTCTTTGGCTTGCCATGTTAAAAAAGCCTACTGCAATATATTGAAAGTATTTAATAATAACATGTAACTTACAACAGAAAATCCTTCTCAACTTGACCAAAACAGGGAGGGCCGGGCCCCGTGCTCTGCAAGTGCCTTGCTCTGCTATTCTGCAAGAAATTTAGCTCTTGGATGTGAAAAGCAATTACAATTGTGCCATGTTGTTGAGGGGTTTTTTTTTAATTTTTTTATATAATTATATTAATTTTTTTGATTGAAAATTTAAAATTGGCATTGGAAAGACTTGTTAGGTAAAGAAAAACATACTTTTTTTCCTTGCAAACTTAGGCAACAAAAGAACCACTGGAACTAGGTGTGTCAAACTTGCACTTAGAGGCATTTGTTAAAGCTAGACATTTTCATTATCTTCATAATAAGAAATTTTAACACCAGTGTGGTGACTTGTTTTACTTTGACACTTCTCAAAAATAATTTTTATTCTTGCAATTAAGTCTACCATTTCTATTTTACACTTTTTGCACTTCCCCTTAAGAGATTTCTTGTCCTCGGATGGTTTCATTTCATCAAAGAATGTCCTCATAGGTTCTCTTTCTGCCAGTACTCATTTCAAACTCAACTAATTACGAACACAAACCTAATTAAAATCAAGCTCCGTACCAATAATTTTGTACGGATTCATTTTCCAACGTTCAACAGTTCTACGTGCATTTTTTAGTCATGAATGGCTGAAAAAATGTTTGACGCAGTTTTACCAACATTAACAGCTTTTTTTTGTAACCTATTCAAATAATGTGTGCTAACAGTCAAAAGATACCCTTTTACTTTTGAGTTCAACAGTTTTCTTTTCCTAACCTATCTAAAACTAAAGAGTTGGAGGTCCTGGAAAGGGATGGGACCTAAGTGCATCTCAGGGCTGAGCCCCATACGCCTAGGCATGCAGGGAAGGTTCCAATTACAAGGGCACATGTTCGCGGCTTTACTGGGATTGGGCAAACATGGCCGCATGTATCATTTTCCTGCTAATTCTAGTGCTGCAAATGTTTTAGAGAAAGTAACAAGCTCCGCTCTGCCTATTCAAGTTTTTTCCTCAGCCAAAAAAAACCAGGTCACTAGGATCTACGCACCGTATTTTGCGCCAATATTTTGAACAGTACCTAACAATAAAATATGTTACCAGCGCTACCTAAAATGTCACTATTAGAATTGGAAATGTTTAATTTACAAATAGCATACCAAAAAACTAGGTTGAAACATTTTAACTGTGAACTATTTCTTACTAGCCATTGCCAACACATTACTGCTCTCACTGTTTCAAATTTATATTGAATACAAAATATATATTACAAGTTACAAAATATGCTAAATTAAAGTTTTATTTAGTTAAATTTAGAGTTTATCACAGTGTTAAGTATTTATTATATACAAGTTATAGTCCATTCACGGTTTCTTCTGATGTTTTGAAACAAACCTTTGAAAAATCACCCTAGGAGTGATAAGTCAATCTGTTTTTTTTTTTAAACTTTTACAACACTGTAATTAACTTTATTGTATTGCATTCTTCAACAAATGAAACTTTAACATAATATTTTCTATAACTTGTAATATTTAGGTCATATTCAATACAAATTAAAAACAGTGAGAGCAGTGATGTGTTGGCAACAGCTAGTAATAAATGGTTCACAGTTATTTTAACCTAGTTTTTTGGTATGCTATTAGTAAATTAAACATTGCCTATTGAAATACTGTATTTAAGTTTTATGTAGCATTCATTCTTCCAGTTAAAAATACCAGCGCAAATTAGTGCATAGGCCCTAGTGACATGGTGTTTTTTTCCATCTGAGGAAGAAACTTGAACAGACGAAGCAGAGCTTGTCTCTCTCTCTGAAAGTTTCACAGCATTAGTACTGTAGTAGCAGGAAAATTATCAATGTTATCAATATTCGCATACTTCATACTCATTACAGCAAAAATAATGATTTCTGAACTTTTAGTTTAAAACTCAGAATAAATTTTAATTTTTGAATACGTAATATAATATAGTTGGATGTGATGGCAGAATGGTTACAAATCTGAAGTTGGCAAAAGTGGCAACTGGCAACATGACATGGTGTCAGATGTGTTGCTTCGCTATTTATAAAGGGGGCCTGCTCCCCTTAGAAAAATTAAAATCTTGATTGTTGCAGGTCTTTATGCGTAGGCCTTTTCCGGAACAACTTGGATTGTCGAGAATGTTCTAGATGGCACCTACCTCAAGTATAAATACCACATGCAGGCCTCTGAGAAGGGAGTGATTAAGAGCTGAGACCTTAAACGACAGTTGGGCGATTCCGAATCGGCGAGGGACGACTGCAGCGATCTGGGAGAGTGCGTCGACAAGCTTGTGTGTAGTGAAGAGTGGGACTGATCTGCGGGACTGTGGACTGGATGAGTGAGTGGAAAGACATTTGGGACGATGGAAATAGTTTAACTAAACATGTGGAAATGATTGGAGCAGTTGAAGGGACATTAGCAAGAGTAAAGACTTTAATTGAAATGGAGATAGTAATTAAGTGTTATGTTCAATAAGAATAATAAGAGTTAATAGGACGCTCAGACTGGTAAGTAACAGATGTTTGACTGTTTGTAGCTTTGAGAATAAATATAATTACTGAATTTAGTTCTTTTATTTTCATGAAGACCTCCTTCCCTCACAAACTCTGATACACCCCTGAGGCGTCCCATGTAACAATATACTGTAACGTATGTCGTAACCGCTGCATGTGAGAGTATTGTTGCCTTTTATGTTACGCCAGTGTGTGCGTGCGATTGCAAATATTGGAGTGCAAAATTTATACATTTTATCCGTGAACTGTTTTAATTACGAAATTAATTTTTTGAAAGTCAACGTCTGTTTATTTATTGTGTACAACTTCGTAACTTTGCCCTAGGTGTGTGTTTGAAACACAATTGTGTAACGTGCTTACGTCTCTGTGATTTGAATATTTGCCACAATCCCAACAATACTAAGCCCAGCCAAAAAAAATTTTTTAATAAATAATTAAATAAACCTAGTAAAACTAAGTACCTATGCAAATAAAAATGAGCAGAATAAAAGTTACTGTTGGCTTATTTATGTGCATGTTCACCACTATCTGTGGCCATCCTTTTAACTAAATAACCCAACACATATCAATAACAACAGGTTAAATACTACAGTTCTTTCCCCCACAGTTGTAGCAGGATTAAACACAATCGCAGCAACATATTAACGTGTATTACGTGTAATGTGCTATGTTGTGTATAACAAATATGATTAAAGGCTTAAATTGTAAACATTCGTACAAAATTGTTTTTGAAATATAACAGAATTCTTTGAACAGCTGAAAACAGTATACACAGTATTTGACAGTTAAAACGTAGAAGTCACATGGCAGTGTTTATATTTACATGTGTCTAAAGGATACGTAATCTGTAACCAAATGTAGAACTTAGCAGGGCTTCAGAAGTGTGAAGAAACTGTGATTGACCTATGTTTAACAAACAGGTGGACATGTTACTCCTAGGGTGATTTTTCAAAGGTTTGTTTCAAAACGTCAGAACAAACTGCGAATGGACTATACATAAATAGTACAGTATTTCCTTCTCCAATACATGCAACCAACCTCTCTTGGGCACCTGCAACAAACATCACGTCAGATGACTAATAATTTTGCTTGAGTTTTACATTTTAAATGGTGTTACTGTATTGTATTATCTGGTAGGTAGCTGCATCTGTAATTCAGTGGTATTTCGCATTATTCATTAATCACTAAAAAAAAAAAGCATATGGAGACAGGAACAAGAAATAAAAAGATTCATTTGTTCTTCACTATACAAATTGTTTCAAAGAAAATCCATGGACTAGTAGATAAGACTCAGCAATTTTTCTGAATTGCAAGCCATTTTTGTAAACATGCGACAAAATCAAGTTGCGTGTTAATCTGTCATTAATGCTGGCTGCCTGGAAGGTTTGAGGTTGCTTGTTCAGCATTGCATCCTGGTTCACTATAATTGCAGCTCAATATCGCTCTGACCATCTTTGTTGTAAACATTGTGCCTCTGAAGTATGTTTTGGTACAGTCGCTCAACAGCACCTGGCTATGTGCTGCAAACAGAACTTCCTCGGACTCTACGGTAGTTTTGCACGTGTAACTTTTCTTGTGGTTCCACAGGAAAAGTCTAGTGGAGTCATATTTGGTGATCATGGAGGGCCAAGTCTTGGCCTCCAATTTTTCTGGCCCAAAATGAGTTTTAACAGTTAAAAACAGACACAGGCATGGATATGTTTTGACTGGATTTCATCAGATGAAAATTTGCCAGCCCCTTCATATTCTGCAGCAGTAGTGTGTACTTTGTAATGACGCAGTATTATTAATTTTCGGGACAAGTGTTTCTCATTTTCTTTTGCTTTGCTAAGTTTCCTAATATTTTTATCGGGTTTCAAAATTAAAGACGTGGTGATTAGTTTACCATGATAGTTTGTTTATCGGGCATACGTTTGCCGTTTTAAAAATCTTAGTTTTTGTTAAGCATCAGCATTATGTTAGAAATTTTCAGACTGCGTCGACAGTTTTGCCAGACAAGTTCGATAATCTTTTACTACAACGCAGTTTCGATAATGTGTGGGAGAGCGTGCGTGGCAGCAGCACAAATACTCGTGGGCCTATCGCCGGGCAGTCAGTTGATAACAGGCAGTAAACTTGAGTAGTCGAGGGCGTGGCGGTAGCCCCCACGCCGGCAACTTAACCCTGGTCGTTTGATTTCTACGCCGGTGTGGGAGGTCTCTAATTATTAATATTCTGGCAAGGCAACTTTTCGAGACGTAAATGAATAATTAAACGACTGTGGCGCTGCTCTCTGTTAGTTTGCCTGTAAACTGGTTCGTACTCTGCATACCTGACGATTATATGTGAACTGTTTAAATCTTTCCAGTAAATAAAAGTACGGAGTAATAAACAAACATTGGACTTTATTTATATTTATTGGCGCCTTTAACGTTTCATGCTACTGTACTACCAACTGAGCTAGCCGAGTGGTAACTTCCAGCCGTCATCACAGACGCTTCATCATTACAATATGGTGGCCGAATGCGCCGCGTGGAACCTCACAAATATGGCGCCTGACTATGAGGCTGCATCGTTACAACTATGACGGGCATAAACAACATAGGCAACGATACATATATGGCACCCTGACGCAAGGCAACATTACAACTTCAACTGGTATTCTATACTGAAATTCTATTTAGGCAATGCACACAGTTGTCTTCTAGTTTAGTTTCTGAGATGGTTCATATGGCATGGTTTCCAGTGCTACATGTTACTTTGCCTTGTTAATTGCTTTCTGTAAGACCAGTTTTTTTTTTTTTTTCATATGTAGGTGATGCAACAATTTTATTTGCACGTAGTGGCAGCAGATCAGGAACCATGCCGTGCTCTATCTGACTTTGATTGATGCAGCAAGTTTTTCCCTGGTGAATGGGTGAAGTTCTATTTCAGTGCCACTTTTACCGACTCTTACTTATTAACCTGCAAAGTGATGGACTCTTCTTAGCAGCTCTGTATTCTCGCCAATCACATTTACACCATGGTGCAGTATTTGGTTTCTATTTTAATGTCGGACTCGTTTCGTTAACTCTAGTATACATTGCATAAGGGCACTTTTGACTATTGCTACCTATTTTGTTGTTTACAACATCAAAATGCCCATTCTGACATTAAGCTACTCTTTTTGCCCGATCTAATGGCACGATATGTCACCCATTGGCAGATCAGCATTTTAAATGTATTCAAAACACAGCTTTCCATAATCAAAATAGAAAGGTTGCCAGCAATATGGGATTACAGTTAGCAGAGTATAACAACAGGATTGAACAGATGAAGGCTTGGGAAGAAGTGTATGCCTAATTACTGTCTGGTTACTATACAGCTACCAATGGACGCACCTAATATCATTGATTTTCATCCTGCATTGTGCCCCTCAAAAGTAGTGTTTTACTGAGTCATGAGCATATGCAAGTGCCCTAACGGCTAAACTGCTGGTGTCAATATAACTTCCCTCTTCTCTTCCAGCTCCACCTATATATTTTTCCCGTTTGACTCCCGCCGTGCTTGTGCAAACACAATAGAGCCGATGGAACGAAGGTATACTAAAGAGCACAAACTTGAAGAAAATATTAGCTAGTACATCTAAATGTAAAATATCTTCGGGTCTGGATTTTAGTTTCTTTAAAAGGTCACCTTAACGGTATGCATAAATAATTTGACTTCGGTTATGCCATGACTTGCCACCTCACTAATATTATTTTCCCTCCCCTCCCCAACCAACGTGGCCACTACAATACCTGATAAAGAGTACAGAGCCCCAGATTTTTTTTTCCGTGTTCACAGCTATACGGGCTGCAATACCATGCGCTGAACCTGCGTGCAGTGATTCTGCTGTTACGTTTCCCTGTGCAAATGAGATCTGTGAGAGTGGGATTTCATTACATGCGATAAAAGCCCATAGATTACACTACGACTGCATCGTTTTATTTTGCTCTTCCTATTAAGGAAGCAGCCCAGGCAAGCTCTAAAAATGCAATTTTTTAACAATTTTCACAATTGTTCTTTCTCTTAAATTAAACCTAACATTATAAAAACAAAACTGTACAGGCCTAGATATTTTTCTTACATTTTGTGGCGAAAATTCTTATTCCCATGACATTTATTTATTTGCTGCTATACGTGTAAATGCGCAAACAACGAATCCGCAGAAATTATGTCCGGACTACTAACTCTTAATAGTCAACATCTGAGTATGCAAGTTTATGTATGGAGACAAACAACACTATCGAGTCTGGAGAATAAAGAGTGGGTATTGGTATGGTGACTTTTCAATAACTCACCACTGTAAGAAAAGGGGCCACGATGGCTCAGCGGCTAGAGCGCTCTGCCTCCCACCAGGGTGAACCGAGTTCGATTCCTGGCGGGGTTGCTCCCGGATTTATATACTTTATTCCTATGCCTACTATAATTCATCTGCTTCTTTCCTGTGTGTCTCTCTCTCTCTCTCTCTCTCTTTTTTTCTATAATCCTGTTACATTTGTTACATGCTGATTTGTTAATATGAAGGAAATTTAATGTTACAGTAAAACTGCATCAGAGTTGTGACCATGAAATAAACAAATAATGTTAGTCATGAAATGCTAATATTTCAGTATGTACGTACAAAGATTAATGTAAAAATGGTAGGACTCTAAAATAATACATAGCATTAATTGCCAGAATTTTATAACATGATTTTACTGTATATAACTTCTCCTTTTCATTGATTAAAATGAAAAATTATACAGAATGCTAGTGTTCAGTCACATTTGCTTTAATTTCTGCAAAAACAGACTGTACACAAAGCTATCAAACACAGCAAAACTTGACTCTTGCAACAAAAAACCTAAATACAAATGTAGCCAGTACGGTGGTTGAACATAATAAATTGTACACAACCAAAATTAAAATTGAAATCAGTGAAAAAAAAAATTATAAATTCACCTTATCCTAAAAATGAATCAAACATTTCAGAAATACAAATGTTGAAAAGTACACTTTACATTCTGTAGCATCTTGAAACTATAAATGAATATGCAATTCAAATGAAAAACTTTATTTCCCACTCTCTCTTGAACACACAGATATGCATGCATTCACTCTCTATCACTCACAGTCTCTCTCATGTAACAAATTTCAGAATATCGAGGATAATTTTTCAAAACATTGAGTACTTTGCCCATACTTTACTGGTAAGTATGTCACTAGTTTAGGAGCATCAACTGATGTTGGCAGTTCTAGACATTTTATGGTTGTAGAAAGATACTTCTATGAAATATTTTAAGCAATCGGACTAAGATTTGTCATTTGTAGTTGCCATACTGTCTTCTTCATGAAGTAATGTTCAGAACACCAGTAATTTTGTGATGGTACTGGGAACAATAACATGCAACATCTGACCATATTCCCCACTAGGTCAATACAATAAAAGAGGTCAAGAAGAGATCACAATTCCCTGAACTTGAGCACATGACACTTAAGTGAGTGGTAACAGTTCTCCTTTTTGTTTAACGAAACTTGTAAAATGAGGGTTTCCTGCCTTTTTACTAACCAAATCATATTTACAATATCTGTAAAATCACAAGTTTTAAGAAGAGAATCTTTTTTAAACTTGGTAGCCAATTCAACGTTTTTAAAGTGTTTTTTAGTGTCGCACTGTTTCTAAATGATTTTTTTTAAGTATCTACCCTGATTTTAACTAGACATAACTTGCACATAATGTTTACTTCATTCTTACCAACGTAGCCACCATCCGACTTTGCCACCATGTTTACTTCCATATTGTTAGTCTGCATGGTCACCCTACTTTAAGACGCAGGAGTGCAATCAAACTACCGTCCATGTTGCAGTGCTGTCTCGTGGAGTGGGGAGGTTTGAGCGACTCTCAACAGACGGTCTAGCAGATGAGGGTGAAGCAAGGTGAGTATGGAGCAGTGCCAGAATGCAAGGGCAGGGGAAACTGGAGATCCCACAGAAAACCAGCCAACAAGCAGCTTTGTCCAGCACTATTCCCATGTACAAAAATCCAGGAGCAACTCTGTTGGTAATTGAACCCAGTCAACCTGGGTGGGAGGAGAGTATTCTAACCACTACACCAGCATGGCCCCCACAGTGCTGTCTCTAAAGTACTGGAAAAACTGGTTACATTTTCTTTAAGAACTAAATGAAATGCACAGAGAATGTTATTTGCCTGCCACCAGTAGTACTACCTTGACAGTCAATTTTTTTTTATTTTTGTCCAAAAATAGAATGTAGTAATCCTCAACATATCAAGCTATAATGTATGCCTATAGAGTTTACCTATTTCAATGAGTTGATGACGAAACACTGGGCTTAAGTGGTGAATTTCACAATCTGTTGGTATCACAATGTGGGACATGACTCTGGTTTACCTACTACAATATTCTTTTTTCTTACTAAACAAACAAAAGTGTGTCGTTAACAGTTTAAGTGGTTGGTAAAATAACACACTTTTTTTTGTGTGTGTATGTATATATTATGTATATGTATATGTATATATATATATATATATATATATATATATATATGTAAAAATATTCATAAAATATTTTTTGTAAGCACAATAAATAATAAAAAATATTGTTATTTATCAACTGGCTTTGCCTAGCATCGATGGAAGTACCACTGTAGTCTCATACTATGTAATAAAGCACGAAGTTGCCACCTACTGTTTTGCAGCAAGATTTCGAAGCAACAAAAGCAAAGCAAACATAAATGCAACTGTATATTGATACTTAAAAGATTCTCCTTTCTCTTGGCACTGCTGGCAGTCTGCCCTAACATGTGACAAACACTTCTGGCATAACTTAAAAACAGACAGGATTTTTATATCTTGAAAAACAGAAGATGAGTTCTGCACAAGTATAGCTCAGAAATGCTGCTTCAGGGTTGGACGAAAAGAAGTGGCGATGCTTCTTAGTAAGATATACTGTATGTACCGATGTTCTCTCATTTTGCAATGCCTGCTTCAACAATATTTTGCTTGAAATGGTTCAGAGCACCATTTATAATCAGGTTGTGCAGTCTTGTAAAGTGCAGTTATTTTCTCAGACTATCATTGCAGCAAAAGTGGCAACTTAACAAATCTAAAGTCACAAAAAATGATGAATTATTTTATGTCGCAGTTATACAAACGCTTGAGACAGTAAAATTAAATTCTATATGTAGTGGCTTACACATATAGGAATAAACACAGAAAACAAAGGCACAAATCAGTTGGACTTTATTGCACAGCATACTGGGCTTTAAATTAAATTTTCTCTGTGGGTGAAAAAATATTTTCTTAAACTAATTCTAAATAACATACAGCATTGCTTGATAGCTCATTTTAAAGCTGAACCTCTTCTCTTTCAAATGAGTTCTATGTCACAGTGTTCCCATATTTATCAGTAAATAAAATCTTTCTGTTAAATTTGCAGATTATTTTTTCAATTTTATTTAACCTACAGTTAAATATTTTCTGTGTGCAATTAGATACAAAAATAATTTTTATTATTATTTGGAGAGACCTACACATAAACTTTACACTGACCAAATGCCATTGCGATATCAAAATGCACACATTGTCCTTTAACTTGCACAAAAGTTGAATTCTCTTTTTTAGCTCTGTAAAATTACATGTGGGCAAGTTGTTATGTAGTTGATGTTTTTTAAATCTACAAAGGTGAAGCATAAGTACCTTTTCATACAAGAAATATTTTTGATAATAACACATCTACTGCAAGACAATTTTTTTGTATAGAGAATTTTTCATCCTAAAACAATGAACATAAGTTAGCAGTATACTAATTTTACTTCATCAGTACTAACAATGGAGCCATGGATTGTATGTATTATCTTAAAGTTTGTTGTGAATGTATTAATATTGAGTTGAAGGCTATTATTATTGTCACTTTTGAAAGATACACAATTGCTGGTGAGTACTGAGTACTAACAATGTAGTTGCAAACCAGGGATGGACATAAGATTTAAAAATTATACTTAATATGACTATCAGCCATTGTTGTGAATGAATGTCAATATTGGTGTTTGATTGACTACATGATACCAGTTGACAGCTTTTTTTATTACAGGCGTGTTAAATAGAATAATTGCAACATACAGGAGTGCCACAACATATGAAATATGGAGATTTCAAGCCCAACTGTGATACCATGGAGTCTTGTTCTGTAGGACAGTTTTTAAATGAAGAATGTCATAAACTGTCTTACTGTAGGAAAGCCACCATAAAAACCATTCAGGACTACGATGACAGCTCATTGCAACTCTTGTTTGCTCGTGTATTATGTAAATATCTGTATGCATCATGAGTTCTACTTGAGCAATTACAATCATTTGTTTGGACATGTATGTTGTGATCGATTTACATGCCACAAAACTGTTGTGAAGAAGCGTCTCAGAGAAATTACATCAGAATTAGCATCTATGTCCCCAGTCCCTCTAATTCCTGGGAAGTCTTTATGCACAGCTTGTGGATCCAAAGTCAAGAAATCAGATAAAACTAGTGATGATGATGACCCATTGTTTGTGGAATCAAGTGAACACGTAAGTACAGTTAACCAAGTTCGTGAAGCATTGAGAGTGTCGTCCATTAGAAAGTTGAAACTAAGAGCAGAGAAACAAGTTTCACATGCACCAACAAAAATAAATAAGGCAAGGTCAGTGTTAAGACCTTTGGAAGTTGGCTTGGAAATTAAGGTACCAGAACCCAAGGTCTTGACACTGGCATCAGATGTCAATTACTCAGCATATGAAGATTTGTTTCAAAAGTTACACTGCAAGTTTGAACACTCAACATCTGTAAACTACAAAATTAAAGTATTAAGTTTAGTACCCACTAGCTGGTCTATACAAGGTACAATGGAGTATTTTGGTGCATCGCTGTATCTGGTTTGAAAAGCAGGACACTTATTCAGCAGCAAGGTATATTGCCTGATGTGACACCCAGAGGTGGTTACACCAAAGTGTAGGGGTGGGTAAAGCTATAAATTTCACTTCGAAGCAAATTTTTTTTTATATTCGCGAATTTGAATAGAAAGGTTTTGATAAAAAGTACACATTGTACCAATTTTTTTTAAATGTAATAAATACATACATTTTTACAAGCTAGGTAAAATGCAGATAAATATAAATGTTTTCCACTGATTTACAAAATAATTTCTCATAGTTTTTTATTACGTAAGTATATATATTGCCTTTCATGCTTAACAAATTGAAAATTAATCCAGGCTTAAGGAATATTTACAAGTAGCATATTGTAAAAGACTTAAAAATTATTTTTCATCACATCAGTACATTCCTTGACTTAATGCAAAACAATATTAAATAAAAAAACTAATAATTGTTTCAGCAAAGTGTGAAAAATACAAAACTGCGGCGTCGCTCTCGTAGGCTCATTGGGGACGGCCGGTAACTTGGTGCTGTGCTGCTGCGATGTTTGTAGATTCCGAGTCTTCCAGTGCGGTTAATCGCCAGCCATGTTTGTAACATTGCCCCACGTACGAGCCGTCATGTTTGTAACGTTCCACCGTCTGGGTTAACGACTGGAAGTTACAGCTCAGTTATCTCAATTGGTAGCAACATGAAACTTTAAAGGCAACAAACAAATAAAGTCAAGTTCCGGTTTATTTACTCTGTACTTTTATTCGTCAATCAAATGAAACAGTTCACATACAATCTTGAGGTATGCAGAGTACGAACAGGTTTCACAGACAAACAATCAAAGAGATAACAGCGTCGCAGTGGTTTGTTTATTTCACGTCTTGAAAACTTGCATCGCAAGAAGAAGTTACGAAGGCAGGAGGGACGTCAGTTCCCTCCTGGCACCCTAGCAACCTCCCACACCGGCGGAAATAATTTAGGATAAGTAAGTGTATGCCAAAAAAGAATGAGGGTAAAAGATTTAGCGGTCGCGGGTGCTTGCTGGTGTGGGCAATATTCCTCATGCCCGATGCGTCTTCCTTCACTGTTGGTCCTTCACCGTTACTGGGCGATAGGCACACCAAGTATTTATTGCTGTGTCCCTATCACCCTCTCTCCTCAGATAAGGGCATGGCGTGGGCCGGCATCCCTTTTCCACGCCAGCCAAACTGTGTCGTCAGTAAAANCGTCGTCAGTAAAAGATAATCAAGGCTTCCAGAACAAAAGTTGTCGACACAGTCAGAAAAGCTTCTACCGACAAATGCTGACACTAATAAAGCTAAGATTTCCTGAAACGGCAAATGTATGCCCGATAAACTAACTACCATGATAAACGAAATCCCACTGCTTTCATTTCTAATCCCAATAATTAATATATTGCATCATTACATTACCCCCCTCGGTTTGGGATAGATTTTGAAGAAATTTTTCCCAAAGCGAAACCTATCTTGTATGCGGCTACTCTGCAAACCACTGCACTTCTGCTCTTTAACAATAATTTTTAAGTTTTATAATTGGCAAACAAACTCATTTATATTTTTAAAAAATATTCACTTCACCTGTTAAAGAAGAGCGACAAGATATTAACTGGAATGCTGCAACAAAATAATATATGGCACTTATTGTAATTAGTCACATGTTGTTCTCTAATGTGTGGTTGAGGGTGTACTCACAACCTATGCCATTGATGATTCCTAGTGGGCTGCTCATTACTCTCGTCTGCCCAAAACTATAAAAGCCACTGCTACTGCCTTTCATTAGGCCAGTGCTGACAAAAAAAGGGGCCTCAGACCTGTCCCAATCAAAACTTAACTCCTTGTGTTATTGATCCAAGGATACCATACACTGGAGCAACCTCTTACCCATACTTATGTTCATTCTGATAGCTCAACACAATACAACACCTCAACCTTTGTATTTTTAGACAACATGTATTGCATTCTCTTTTATCCTTTTCATTACTTAAATTTGTCAATTCTGAATGTGTAAAAGAACAGTAAAATTATATAATTCTTTACATTAACAAAGTGTAATTTCAAGTTAACTTTCAACAAACTCTACCCTTTTTCAAATGGAAAAAACAAAACTTATTAATATGCATATAGCACTTCCTGTTCGGTACTCTGCTTAAATAAATCCCAATAATTACAAAAACAATTACATAATAACTCTGTTCATAGCTTATTTGCTCAACACCACTGTTTACACTTGATAAATTTTACCAGAAAAGGAATGTAATAAAATAGTTTCCTTAATGCCACTTTCTCCAAAATTCATTAGTATATCCCACTACTGCCAATAGAGTTTAAATAATACTACTGGAGATGCATTATATTGATGGCATTTCCATTTCTTGAAATTAAAAAAAATTACAACTAAGGTTACAAGTTGCAAGCTATTCAGTACTGAGTAAAATACATTCGATAATACAATTACAGTTAGATGTTCTAGACATCATCAAATTATTTTTAATGTTCTTAACTACACATCATTAAAAAATAAAACTTATGGAAAAGTCTAGTAGTATCCCTTCCCCTATTTGATGTGTTCCTTAAACGCAGTATACTTCATACCTCTATTATTTCCCTCACATGATCAACAATCCTGTGCCTGATACCAGTATTAAACATGAATACACTGAAAATGTAGTGTACATTTATCTTTCAAAACGTACTGGCAGAAACACTCTGTCTCACAATTATTAATCTTTACAAATTACCCATGTACTGGTCAGCAGTCTGGAATCTTTTATTACCTACAATAATTTAATACATGATTCACTGCTGCCTCTTCCCAGGGCTTGAGTAGGGAAATATGATAATTTACCCCATGTATCCTGTAAACGTCATTGCCTACTTTCTCCTCAATTTCATATGGTCCTTCATATAAAAAAATAATTTGTGAAATTCTTTAGAGTTTTATTCTGCGCTAACACCTTATCCCCCNAACACAATGGGGTTATGTTTCCTATCATTTCTTTCTTTTCTCTTTGCAGCTTTCAATACTAACCTTTTATTTACTGTTTGAAATTTTTCTGCTAAACCTGCGTTTACTTGCGGTGGATACGTCACCAACTTAGTTAACTGTGATTCTGGCTGCTGTGCTTTAATTAACTCGACAGGTGTATATCCTACCTGTATTCCTAACAGATTCTCTAGTGCTACTCTCCATTTTCTACTCCTAAACTGTGTTCCTTATCCGATATTACCTTCTTGGGCATTCAGACCTCTACAACATACTTATCAGTAATTCTTTTGGTAACAGCATTAGCAGAAGCCTGCCTCAATGGGTACAGTTTTACAAATTTTGAAAAAACATCCAAAACTACCAGTAAATATTTCAAACCTTGGTGTCCAGCTGGCATTGGACCAAACAAGTCCACTGTCACTACCTCAAACGGTTCTGTAGCCAAAACATGTTGCATAGTCCCATAACTCTTAAGGTTTGGTACCTTTGTTTGAGCACACAAGAGGCATTCTTTGATACTCTTAGCTACTCTCTACGATAAATATTTCTTACCCAACAAAACTCTTAAATAAATTTATATGTTTTTGCTATTTCAAAATGGCCACTTTCTACATGTGCATCTTCTGACAAATTATCAGGAATACACAACATCCATTGCTCTGTCCGTATTTCTTTCCTTCTAAATAGGACTCCATTTTGGATAGCAAATAACTCCAATATTACATTCTTACAATTTCCTGACTTTACTTCCTCCAAAACTTTTACGTATTTTACATTTCTGACTATTTCCTGGTTCAATTGACCTACCAATCCCTGGTATAATGCTACTTTTTTTTTAGATGCCCTAAGAAAAACTCTTTCTCCAAAGATCTATCCTCCCTGGCACCTGGATAATGCATCTGCTACAACTTGTGTTTTTCCTGGTACAAACTGTATTTTCAGATCATATTCCCGTAATGCCAAAATCCACCTAGTTATCCTTCCATGCAACAATTTCCATGACCCTATACGACACAATGCCTTATGATCAGTGTGAACTTCTGTCGCAAAAACCAAACTAAGCAATTCCTTTTCTGTTACAGTATAGTTTAACTCGGCCGTGTTGAGAGCTCTACTAGCAAAAACTATTGGTTTCTGTTAATTATCCTCATACTGAAAAAGTACTGCTCTTACGGCATTATCTGAAGCATCACAAGCAATATAAAATGTATGGTTTAACTAGAGTGATGGAAGGTTTAACTAGGGTGATGTAAGATAACAGCTGATGCTAACTTTTCTTTCGATTTCTCCAAAGCCTACTGTTGCTCTATTCCCCAAACCCATGTTTTTCCTTTCTGCATTAATTCTTGCAATGGTGAACTAGTTTCACTAAAGTTTGATATGTACCGTCTGAAAAAGTTAAAAGAATCCTATCAAACGCTCAAGTTGTTTCTTATTTGAAGCTACTGGCTAATTTAAAATAACCTTCATTTTTTCTTGATCAACTTTTATTCCCTGAGGAGTTACATTTCCTAAAAAATGAATTTCTTCCTTTAGAAATTCTGACTTATCCAAATTAACTGTTAATCCCCCTTCATGTAGTTTCTTAAGAACCATTTGTAACTGTAAACAATGTTCATTAAAATCGCCAGAAGCAATCAGTAAATCATCTACATACACAGTTGCAAATCTAATACTTCAGGTCCCAATACCTGTTCTAGTCCCCTGATGAAACGACTTACGGAAACATTTAACCCAAGTGGTAGGCGCGTAAAATAATATGGTGTTCCTTGTACTTTGAAGGCAGTATACTTCCTACTCTCTTCCTTTAAGGGAATTTGCCAATAAGAAGCAACCAGGTCGATTTAAGAAAAATACTGACAACCTTTAAATTTTTGTTATAATTCCCCCATTGGTGCAGGTGCCTCCCTGTCTGTACTAAAATAGTATCTAACTGTCTTGCATCTAAACAAAGCCTCACATTCCCGTCTTTCTTCCTGACTACAACCAAAGGGTTAGAATACTCTTAAGTATGCCTTTCGGTTATTTGACCCTTTACCATTCTCTGAATTTCGTTGTTTACTGCAAGTCGAACAGCATATGGTACTGGGTATGGCTTAATTGCAAAATGTTTGTGTTCTTTTACTACTAACTCACTTTCATACCTTTTGTTTAATCCTGGAAACTTTGAAAAAACCTGTTTTGCTGACTCTAGAACATTATTGATTGCATTTGCCATGTCTGAGATATTCCCCTACCTGCTTTGATAAACTGAAACTTTTTATTTATATTGTCATCTCTTTTTGCCTCTTCTGTTATCAACCTATGACAGTCAATTGAATTTTGGTTATTTCCTTGCCCATATTTTCCTTCAATTATCCTTAACTGTAATGGTTTTCTACCCCCCTGTTCTTCACAAAATGGAATTACTGTTTCACTCCCCATTAGTTGTATTGTTTTATTTGCATAGTTGATAATAGCTTGATATTTTCTCAACCAATCAGACCCTATTACTGCCTCAATACTCAGTCCCTTTACCACCAAAAAACTTATCCAAAAACACTGTTGTCCAAATGTTATTTCTATCATTACTTGTTTTTTCACATTTTTATTTCTGACCCCTGTTGCTCCCACTATAGTTACATTTGAAACTGCAATACTACGTAAATCTGACTTCATAATTTCTTTAATAGTGTTCTCACATTGTTCTGACATAGCAGTGACTTTGCTTCCAGAATCAACTAATATGGGTAACAATATCTGCTCTTTCCCTGCGACTGTCCCTATTATAACTGGATATCCATTATTTTGACCATTATCATCTTCTTGTTCCCATTCTGTTCCTATTAATTCTGACCCTGATTTAATGAAATTTTGAGTAGATAACAGCAATTTGTGTCTCGCAACTATTTTCTGCCCATGCTACTATTGTAGGGGTAGGCTCTGGGCAGTGGCCCTCCCCTCCAATTCGTTTAAATGCGGTACTGAAGGTGATGGTTGGGGACTGACATTGGAATCTCTTTGCTCCTGAGTTTCACCTTCCCTTTGACCTGATCCAGTACCTCTGTAGTTCCTGTTATTTCCCCAATTACCTTCCCTTTGACCTGATCCAGTACCTCTGTAGTTCCTGTTATTTCCCCAATTTCGTCCTATGTATCTGTTTCTGACTTCCTTATTGTGATTACCTTGGTACCTCCAATTACCCCAGTGATGATAATTATTTCCACCTGGTTTATTTTTTTTTTCCTGGGCTCCTAGTTTCTGTACAGCTGTTTCCTGTCCCCGTTTATCATTCCTATCCTTCTGATACTGTTTGTGCTCATCATTCCTGTAACCATATCTACCTTCCCATTCATCGCACCTATCAAAAGCCTCCAGAAGGGTCAACACTTCATCGATTTTTGTCGCATGAGACCCTATAATGCCATCCTGTACCCTCGCAGGGAAATGGTGTACTGTGTGTAAGAAATCTTTCCTCTGCTATTGGAAAATCCAGAAATTTGGCCTGCAGGTAAAGATTTTGCAAATACTCGGCCAAGGGGCCACCCCACGTGAGTACCTTCCTATGAATAAATTTTGCAAGAATTCATCCTGCTGCAATGTGCCCAGTATTTTTTCAAAAAGGCTGCTCGAACATCTGCATATTTGTTCCACCATTGTTCCCGATTAGTAGCCCATTGCTTGGCTGCACCTTCTAATCGCGAGACAAACAGATTAAGTTTGTTTTCCTCAGAACATGCCAGCTGCTGTATAGCCCTATCACATTTTTGAATGAACTGTATTGCATGCACACCCCTCTCATTACCATAAAATCTAGGAACCATCTTGTCAAAAGTATTTGCATCATCAACAGCGAGACCAACATGCCTACATTCTAACACTCGTCTGTCGCCTTGTCCAGAATTGTATACTGGTAAAATTTCTTCAGCTATCTGCGCTTTGACTTTCTCTAACCTTTCTTCCCAATGCTGTTCTAATTCCCTTACCTGTTCTCCTGCCTTGTGGACAATATTCTCTACTGTATTTGTTTTATGGTTTACTGTTTGACAGTTTATATCAATATTATGGAATTCCTTTCGTAGACTTCCCAGTTGTGTTCTAGTTGTCTCCTTTACTTGTCTATTATCATTTTCTAGTCTATTAATTAGACTACCAATTTCATTTACCTGTGTTTGTAGAACTACGACAGACTGTTTATTTTCTGTGAACTTAACCTCTATTTCTTGGGGCTTTTTTTTTTAAGTTTTAATTCCCAACTGTTTTATCTGTTCTTTAGTTTCCTGTATCCTATTTTCACACTGAATTGTCATTTGTACCCCCCAGTTTTCTAGGCTGTTTCCTAATTCTGCAAATTTTTTCTTACTCTTTCCTGCTTGTCGCCTACTTTTTTGTCCTAATTACTGTTTAAGCTCCTGTTGTCCTTTCTGTAAAGACAACAGGATATTGTACATTTCTGTCTGACTATTCATTTCCTGTAAAGATTCTGGGGCATTTCCCATAGCTACTGTGTCCCTTATCAAATTGTTATCGGCTATTTCTTATATTCCCTATTGGTTGTTTAATGATCCTAAATATAATTCTGTGTCAGACTGGCTACGATTTCTAATCAAATTCTGTGACATTACATTTAACCTTATATATAAAAATTATACAATACATAACCTTGACATAAACTAAACAGATGACGACGTTTCTTGTGTTATGCGTTGATGGCTTCACTGATGAGTTCCCTGGCGTAGATTGATGAATTTTTACCGTGTTACTGCCGCAGCTGGTGAATGTAGTCAGTCGTTTGGTACCTGGAACTACGGCGTCGCTCTCGTAGGCTCATTGGGGACGGCCGGTAACTTGGTGCTGTGCTGCTGCGATGTTTGTAGATTCCGAGTCTTCCAGTGCGGTTAATCGCCAGCCATGTTTGTAACATTGCCCCACGTACGAGCCGTCATGTTTGTAACGTTCCACCGTCTGGGTTAACGACTGGAAGTTACAGCTCAGTTATCTCAATTGGTAGCAACATGAAACTTTAAAGGCAACAAACAAATAAAGTCAAGTTCCGGTTTATTTACTCTGTACTTTTATTCGTCAATCAAATGAAACAGTTCACATACAATCTTGAGGTATGCAGAGTACGAACAGGTTTCACAGACAAACAATCAAAGAGATAACAGCGTCGCAGTGGTTTGTTTATTTCACGTCTTGAAAACTTGCATCGCAAGAAGAAGTTACGAAGGCAGGAGGGACGTCAGTTCCCTCCTGGCACCCTAGCGACCTCCCACACCGGCGGAAATAATTTAGGATAAGTAAGTGTATGCCAAAAAAGAATGAGGGTAAAAGATAGAGGTCGCGGGTGCTTGCTGGTGTGGGCAATATTCCTCATGCCCGATGTGTCATCCTTCACTGTTGGTCCTTCACCGTTACTGGGCGATAGGCACACCAAGTATTTATTGCTGTGTCCCTATCACCCTCTCTCCTCAGATAAGGGCATGGCGTGGGCCGGCATCCCTTTTCCACGCCAGCCAAACTGTGTCGTCAGTAAAAGATAATCAAAGCTTCCAGAACAAAAGTTGTCGACACAGTCAGAAAAGCTTCTATAGACAAATGCTGACACTAATAAAGCTAAGATTTCCTGAAACAGCAAACGTATGCCCGATAAACGAACTCTCACTGCTTTAATTTCTAATCCCGTTATTTTATGTATTGCGTCGTTACAATATGTTAATAAAATCTTTGATGTTGATGTTACCAAGACCACATCGTCTTCTTTTGTTTTTTGGGCAAATTAATAACAAATAGGTCTTCTTTTGTTTTCAAAGTTCGAGGTAAAATTTTTTATTTCGAACATGAAGCAGAATATTAAAAACATTCAATTTGAATTCAAATTTTTGAAGCTTCGCCCACCCCTAACAAAATGCAGTTTCTGAATTTTGTGGAGATGATGATGTGAGTCATGTATGTGCTGACAAAAAATAATGTGTGGCTGTACCTTCACAAAATGGGTGTAATGAGAATGTAAACAAACTACTTCTCTTTAGAAACCTTAAGGAACTGTAAGCTAAAATCCAAGTTATAAAGAAGGGTTTTCAATGTTCTGCTCCATGGGGCCAAAATGGTGTGTTCTTGCTGGAGTTAGTGGGACATTAACTCCAGCAATTTGTGGCACTAACTCCAGCAGGTGTTTGCATTCACCACCATAATTTTAAACTAATGGTGTCATCTGTACCTGCTGACTTGACATCAACTTCTTTAATTGAGAAAATGGTATGTCCAGTTGAAAAATAAGATTGCATGCTTTGTGTATGCTCTGAATGCCCTGGAACAAAGGCTGTCACAAATGTGTTATCTGAGTGTGAACTTCATTTGTATGATATCACATACGAGCAGCGGATCACAACAGACAGATGTACATTTACGACCATCACACAGTCAGTAAATGAATTCATTTAAGTTTTCGTGAAGAAAATAGGTGATCTGAAATCCCAACATTATATTGCTAAACAACAATCACAATTTTTAAAAACTTGCAAATTTGAACTTTATACAGGTAGATGTATTTTACTGGCAGACTTCTCCGAAAACTATTACTTTATAGTCCAAGATTCTGTACAAGGATTTCATTGGGAAAACACACAAGCTACCCTGCACCTATTTGTTGCTTATGTCCCTCGCACAATGCCAGGAAATCTATGGGTTATAAGCATGTGCATTATTTGTGACCATAGCGAGCATACTACTACAGCAATGTACACATTTTTAAAAGTAGCAATACCATTTCTAAAATGTGAAGATAGCAGTATTGTAAAAGTTAAGTACTTTAGTGATGGTGCACGTGGCCAGTATAAAAACCATAAAAACTTTGCAAATTTTGCATGCCACCAACAGGATTTTGGTATTAATGTAGAATGGCATCTTTCTGCAACTAGCCATGGCAAGTGTCTGCTATGGTGTGGGTGGAACCGTCAAGAGGCTGGCTGGAGAGGCTAGTCTACAAAGACAAACCAATAACCTAATTTTCTCTCCAGAATTTGCACAAGAGATATGTAGAATCAAATTGTTTTATGTGCCCTCTGAAGATGTACCAATTTATGATAAGTTATTAAGAGGGCAGGTTTAAAGATGCAGTTGCAAACCCTCAGACGCAGATTTGATCCCGCAGAAAGTGGTAGAATGAATGTCCGCCGTGTCAACTGCATTATCATTTGCAGAAGTGTGTGTACTACCATCACTGAAAAAACGAACACAGTGGGATTGGACAATATTAAAGACTCATCATACTCATGGTACTTAGATTTTGTAAAGGAACTATCAGAAGAACACTTGGATGTTCATGTTACATTTTTCAAACCAAATGGATGAGTCTCATATTTTCACTGATAACTGGTGGATTGAGCTGAGTGATGTGTTGAAGACTGATGTTTNTGTTACATTTTTTAAACCAAATGGATGAGTCTCATATTTTCACTGATAACTGGTGGATTAAGCTGAGTGATGTGTTGAAGACTGATGTTTCCCTTAACACTGCAACTGGAAGGCATCCATTTGCTTTCCAAGGATCTTCAAGATGACATTACTTCAGTTTTTGAAGAATGGAAGCATATTATTTCTCCACAACTTTTGTGATTGAGAACTGCAAGTAAAGGTAGAAAGAATTTTTTCATGCTAATGGTTCAAATTATCAAAACTATTTAATGTAGAAACTTCTCATCATTCTTTATTCTAGAAGGTAAAATATTTGCAGCCAGATAGTAACTTGCACACATCTAATTTTTGTGATTTGAAAATAGCAAAAATGTGGTTTTAACTTTTGTGAAAGTTGAGCAAGTCAAACGACAATGTGTGCATTTTGATATCGCAATGAAATGTGGTCAGTGGAAAGTTTATATGTAGGTCTCTCCAAATAATAAAAATTATTTTTGTATCTAGTTGCACACCAAAAATATTTAACTACAAATTTAATGAAATTTTCAAAATAATATGCAAATTTAATGGACTAATTTTAGTTACCCATAAAAATGGGAACACTGTGTTATATAACTTACTAGCGAACCAGCCCGGCTTCGCCTGGTTTAAAAGACAAAAATTGGTTCTGTGGGTCATTCTTAAAAGATAAACATATGCTGTCGTGGACTTTTCTGTAGACCTTTTTGAGAGCTACAATTTTGTAGCACATTAATTTGATGTATCTCTTATGGTTTAGTCAGCGCAAGCCATGTAAGCGTCTTAAAAGCTGTTTTTTACGACTTTAGTACCAACGGTTTGACATTCTCTACAATCCTTACATTAAATATAAATGTATTATACACCAAAACCTTCCTCAAGAAATTCTTTAAATGATGTTGAAAACCTCATCAAAATCCATCAAGTAGTTTAGAAGTACAGTAAAGCACCAGTACAACGAACTTCATTAGTACGAACAAACCATTTGGTCCCGCCAAAATGCTATACTTTCACATGTAAATAATTTTCAGTATTACGAATTTTTCGCTTAAAATTTACGGTCGATTTATAAAACATTCACTTTAACAAACACCTTTTGCGCTTCACGAATCCAAAAATTTTGGTAGTAATTTTTTTTTAACGGAAATGAAATTAACTTTTTGCATCTACAAACGCCATAGACGCTTAACAATACGAAAACACAAACAATTTCACTGGTACTCTCATAGATGTTGCAGTTCTTTGGTGGTGTAGTTTGGTCACAAGCTTTTGTGTTGGCTGATGCAACTAGCGCTTGCCGGCGGTTCAGTGGAGAACTACGTTAGCAGCAGCTGATACTACAGTACAATGTGGTGCGGCAAAGAAAACGCTAGCAGCTTAGTGCCTAATGCAGGATTGTGACACTGCCTATGAAATCTATGCCTGTGACTTAACAAAAGTTTTACATCACCTATAGTGTCAGTGCGTTCTACGAGTTACTTCGTAAAGTATGTAAACATGTGTTTGTTTAATTCCGTGTTTGCTGTAATAGTTATTACATTTAGTTTTCGTTGGTGAATTGTACAATAATTTTTGATCACGCTTCATTAAAAATGCTGACACGAAAACGAAAGGCAATTGACCTAAAAACTAAATTGGCGATATTAAAAGCAGTAGACGATGGAAGAAAAAAAAATTGATATTGCTAACGAATTTGGAATAGCTAAATCCACGCTTTCGACGATATTAACCCAACGCACCGTAATTGAGAAGAATAATTTTTTGTCACCTGAACGTAAACGTGTGCGCCCTTCACCTTATGAAGAACTGGAGAAGAAATTATTTGACTGGCTAATGCATTCCAGGTTTCAGGAAATGGCACGAGAAGCCCTTAAATTGGGCATTGAAAATTTTCAGGCTTCTGGTGGTTGGCTGCATAGGTTCAAAGTAAGGCATAATTTAACCACTTTGAAAGTATGTGGAGAAGCTGCTGCTGTTAATCCTGAGGTTCAGGAAAAATGGCAGGAAAATCTTGACACACTTATCTCGGGATATGAAAAAAAAGACATTTTTAATTGTGATGAAGCCGGAGTTTTTTACAATCTTCTCCCAGACAGAACTTTGGAGGTAAAAGGTCAAACCTGTCATGGAGGAAAGAAAAGTAAGGAGCGGTTTACTGTTCTGTTTTGTGTTAATAGTGATGGGTCTGAGAAAATGGAACCACTAGTGATTGGGAAGTTTTCAAAACCCAGATGTTTCAAAAATGTGAAACACCTTCCCTGCAAATACAAAGCCAACTCAAGTTCATGGATGACATCATCATTATTTCAAGAATGGCTCCAGAGTTTTGATTGTAGGATGGGGGTGCAAAATAGGAAAATTCTGCTGTTTATAGATCACTGTCCTGCTCATAATGCTAACATATCAGCACTGAAGAACATCAAAGTGATTTTTTTCCCTCCAAACTGCACCAGTACCCTGCAGCCACTAGATCAAGGGATTATAGCACAGGTCAAAAAAGACTACAAAAAGCAACTGGTGCAATTCCTTCTGCGCCAAATGGAATCTGGTAAAGATGCTAGAAGTTCCTTGAAGTGGAACATTCTTCAGGCCATGCACAGGCTCGTGTTAGCATGGAACAGAATCACACCTGCCACAGTTGCAAATTGTTTTGCCAAGGCAGGGTTTCCAGCAAATACACAGGAAGTTGACTGCACCAAAGAAGAAGAGGAGTGTGAAGCTGCCTGGGTAGAAGTGAAGAAAAAATTTGACATTAATGAAACTTCATTCAGTGATTTTGTGTTAGTGGATAATCAGGTATCCACTTGCTCTCCCGTCACGGACGAGATACCCGCAGAGAACATTCAGGCTAGCAGCGATGACAATGACTCAGAAGAGGAAACAGAGATCAAACGTCTTCAACTGGAAGAAATCTGTAATGCATTGGATGTTAGAAAGGCTTTTCCTGGCATCCGTAAATTTATCACATCACATGTCATCACTACAAAAAATAGAAAGAGATGTAACTAAAGAACTTAGNTCCTGGCATCCGTAAATTTATCACATCACATGTCATCACTACAAAAAATAGAAAGAGATGTAACTAAAGAACTTAGCGACATGAAGAAGCAGACATCCATCAAAGAGTTCTTTTCTAAAGTTGAAATCAATTGAAGCGTCATGTTTTGTTCTTAAAATATTTATTTTTCTTCAGTATTGTTTTGAAATGGTTTCATGTATGTACGTAACTTTTATTGTTAACTGAATGTGCTTAAAACATTTTAGTTTATATCAGCAGAATGTTCTTGTGTAGTGTTTTGCTGCAGTGAGTCGGAATATTTTAAAGGTAGGCCTACACTTTATGTAGTACATACTGTATTCTTAATTCATATACTGTTTACTCTCTTTATGGTATTGTTTCTATGTAGCACATAATATGATTATGTACATATAAAATGCCATATACACTGCAATTACTGGCATATTTAAAATTGTACACTTCAACAATTCCAAGTGGTTTATTGATGAAACAAATTGTGATGCCTAAAATCTTTGATTTCAGTACAAAGAACTTCATTATAACAAACAAGTGGTAATTTGGGTCCCTTGGAGTTTGTTATAGTGAAGCTTTACTGTACTAAGCGAATACACAGACAGACGCAGGCAGATAAGCGATTTATTATACTAGTTAGAGATTTGAAATACGAGAGATTCAGCTTTAAAATGAGCTATCAAGCAATGCTGTATGTTATTTAGAATTAGTGTGAAAAAAAATTTTTCCAACAAAAAAAAAGCATAAATACACATGTTTGGATGGTCACAAACAATACATTATTGAAGAGAAAATTTTTTGAGAATTTGTTTGCGACTATAATTACCTGCAAACATACTGTACAATTTCAAGGATATCTAAAATACTAGTGCAACCACTAAACCCAAAAATTTGTTGATTTGGCATGGAATGACCCCTTACATAAATACTGAGGAAAGAAAACTACTGCAAGCATAAATAAAGCAAACAAGTAGGCTCCTTAAAAATATAACTATTAAAAAAATCTCAAATTTTAGTTTTGTTTATTTTTTGCCATCACATATATCTAAATAGTTCTCAATTTGCGCAAAACCAAGTACATTATAAAGCGAAAGTGAATCCAAGTGCCATAATGGCTCCCATAACTCTGTTATCTCACTCCTAGTTAACTTTTACAAAAGCAAATATTTAGCCTACTATAAATATTCTAAAATTACCTAACAACTACATTTAAGTCCTAACGTACATTCAATATGCATGACTGTCTCTCAAGGTATTGAACATGACTTCAGACCATTATACAAACTGGACTAGATGGCCAGTAATGTTTTGCAACTTGTGGTGTCAGCATATGGAATGTGGATGACTTTTAGAGCTCAAGTGTGTTGAACCAGTACACGTAATAAGACATGGGTTATTAAACTTTTTATGCCTTAAATACTTTTAAACAACTAGCCATCCCAACTTTATTTTTTCTGACCATCCAAGTCAATTCAACAGGTTTCAGTGAGAATAGGGTTATGTACAGACTTTTTACATTTGTCATAACGGACACTTCCCACAACTCAACACCTGACATCTGCAACCAATGAAATGATCAAGAAAAATTGTTATAAAAAGGAAGTTTTAGTTACTATCTATAATGTGCAAACATCAGTATTATACATCTGTCAACATTGTCTCTCAACACACAGTATACGACAAAATACAATTTTCAACTGTAGCCTTAATTCACTGTGATTTGAATTTTTTTGATTTAATCAGCTTTATAACAAATGACGTTAACATGCACTGCAAGTGTTACTTTCAAGAATGCACTTGTTGGTACATGCCACATGTCTGCAACAATTGTAACTATCTGTGGTCATTGGGTTGGGGATCAGAGCAAACATACCTGTAACAGTGGAAGTGGTAATTTACTGACACTATGTTTATTAACACTCAGATTTTTTCGAAGAATCTGATACGGGATACACAATGTCCCATCCTTTGTACGTAAGAGATATTTCTTTCGGCACCAGGATATAGGCAGATCCAAGGAGGAGGGGGTAGGTTATATGGACCCCCCCCCCCCCTCCAATCGCTACGTTGACAAACTGTCCTGTAAAATGTTTTAAAACTTGATAAAATTATGACAGAATTGTTTAAAATACTGATTTAATTTAATTTAGTATTCATCCTTAAAATTATGATTAAACAGTGACCCTTTCCCCTGCCACGAATCAAAATTCTAGACCTCCACCTACAAGGAAGTCTAGATCCTGGTCAGGAAACGGGAAATACCATATAATACGAGACAGTTGGCAATGTTAAGCAAAGACCTTTTGCAGCCAAAACTGATGGCAGCAGTGCTGAAGGTGTAGACATACTACACCGAGCACTTCCTGCTACTGGTCAAAAAACTTGCTAAAACTACTTCGTTGGTACTCTTAAAAGTGAGTGTACACTTAAAAACTTTTCCTATAGTAACCACGTTTCAGATATGCATGTCCTCAACTAAAAAAATAGTTTATACTGGAGATAACATCTGTTAATACTACGCCCAATGGCATACCATTGTAATTGCCCAGCATTCCCTCAGAATCTAATAAATAATTACTTAATTTTTTATAATGTAAGCCACATGTAAACTTACTGCAACATTAGCCTCGATCACATTTTCCCCTTCCTAGCCACTTGATCACATCATCCTCGCAGCTGAGCAACGAACCAGACACCTACTACGCAATGCGGTGTACTGTTTGGTTACATTAGTTTGTGGTGGAGAGGGGGTAATGGTGCAAACTGCCAGCATTTTTCATTCACTATATATTGCTGCGCAATAAAGGAGATAAAGCTGAAGATAAGTCTTCCCTCTCACTAGCTTTATTGCCAGCGAAGACCTCATTTTCCTCATCCACAAGAGGTAGTTTTGAAAATGCTAGTCTATACACAAAATCACACAGATACTCGGACTGCTTTATTATTACGCATCTGCAGTGTAGATATCGACACACATCGTCAAAGGCTCTGTAGTCATGTAGGGGGTCGACAATTTAAACCCCTTTCATAATTTGCTGCAAGATATGATGCTATTGTTGGGTTGGGGGTAGTTTCATGACAAAATGTGCAACATATACCAAAACTATGCTTTTCCAGGACATGGGTCCCTACTTGAAAAATGATGTTTGTTGTCTTATAGCAGTTTGCTGTAGCAAACTTATTTTTTTTGTTTTGATGACTGCTAACCCCCAAAATTTGTTTTGAATACAGATTTTATTTGATTTGTTTACATTTTAAGATATTATTTTTAGCCCCAACAGTTTATTTTTCATAATTTTAAAGCCACTA
The DNA here is from genome assembly GCA_002778355.1 of Clitarchus hookeri. Classification (NCBI taxonomy): domain Eukaryota; kingdom Metazoa; phylum Arthropoda; class Insecta; order Phasmatodea; family Phasmatidae; genus Clitarchus; species Clitarchus hookeri. The sequence goes on from NQII01001864.1 coordinate 208,881, forward strand.
AATATTTATTTTGTAAACCACTCATCCATTTTTTTATAACTAAGGTATTAGGTAATTTCAACCTTAACATCTTAAACAATGAATTTGTATTACATTTTTATTTTCCTGAATTAATTTTGTAATTTCTCAAAGGAAATGAACTAACTTTCACTTTTGTTTTAATTATATTTTGTTTTCTCGTAATTTTCTTTTGCACTTCACCAAGAGTATTATTTTGTGATAATATCTATCCGGCAACTATCTATCACAAGATAGATAGTTGCCGGAAGTAGTTTGCTTCTGGGTTGAACCTTTAAACCTTATGGCCACGTTTAATTACGCTGGGGTTTAGATCTGTGAAATTCCCAGCACCACCGTAAGTTTGGCAATGATAATAGGTCCCAGAAATAAAAGTTAATTTACGAGAATCCGACCAAGTTAAGAAGAGGACCGATATTCTTAGGTCGGCATTTAATTTTAGAGTTGTTCTGGCCTACGCATGACACAGCGCCACTTAGCGCCAGGTGCCATCATCAACAAACGAGACGCCACTACAAGACGGTGACGCTAAGCTATTGTTATGAGCTGGAGAGGTTCATCCATGTAATTTTGAACTTTATTTGGCTTAATTGCAGTATAAACTTTCATATCAGGATATTTTTTTTAAAGATAATGAATTCAGATTTAATATGCCGAAAGGAAAACCAGTGGGCCGCTGCTCTACTGAATGAGCTAATGCCGGAATCTAATTTGGATAAACCCTGAGAAACTGAATTACTTTGAGAACATGTGAATGGAAACGAACAATTTTTAAGGAGAAAAAGGAATTTTAGTGATTTTGAAATTTTGAGAACAGTAAATTAAATTTTCTATTTAGAGCTTATAAACAAACATTGCCTTTGCAGTTACATAAAGCAACTAACAAGTAGATTTTTCGATAATTTTCTGAATTTAATTTGGTGAAGCAGCACTATTATAAAATTTTTATTTTTAAATATTATTGTAAGGATGATTTGCACGTCTTGTTTTACATGAAAGTATCTTCCCCACACCGTACCACCAAGTAATAATATTCCAATTTAGTGTACATTGATACATTAATTTTCATTTACACGCACACTATTATGGTAACCTATAATTTTCAGTCAACACACAAAGTTTATTTTTCATTCAGAAGAATTTAAGTAAATAAAGATATTTCTGAAACTAACCACTATTACAGCAAATGTATCCTGATATTGTTTTCTTTACATAATTTACTCCTTCTGTACCATATACTTTAGTACTTCTGTACCATCACACTTAGTTACAAATCTGAATTTTATTTTGCATGTGAAGATGATTAGTTCTGCTCTGAAATTGTTGGTACGGTAATTATTAAGTTTAGGGGCTTTTCTGAAAAACACAAAAAAAAATTCAAAATTACGATATATTTCTACTCTACTAATGATGCAGAACACGAATATACTAGGGGCATTAACGTCTGACTAATTTCGTAATATGTGCCCACTTAACAGAACCTAACCTAACGATTGGTAAATCACTATTTTACATTTTTAAACTAACCTAGGATGTTTGGGTTTTACACTAAACTACGAATGTAGGATTTTAGGGATTTAAAGGAACCATAGAACACACCAAAATAAGGTAAATTGATTCACCTATGTAGGGGGCTCGTATAATTCCTCCGACGTTAATAGACGTAAACAAACATATTTGGAAAGTTTTTTAAATATGTTCTACTTATTTTAACATTACGCCCTCTTGAATATGAACAAGGTAAGCTGTGCAGAACCCGTTAATGTAACTTTTGTTGGTCTAGGACGTTTCGTTCCGAAACGTAAACAAACTGGCTATACTGCTCATTTCACAATTTTGTTCAATTTTTTTTAATATGTTGTACTTATTTTAAAGCTACGCCCCCAATATATTCGTGTTCTACGTGATTAGTAGAGTAGAAATATATCATAATTTTGAAATTTTTTTGTTTTTTCAGAAAAGCCCCTAAACTTAATAATTATTTTTATACCGTTGGTACTTACCAGTGCAAACAACCTTGTATATTCTATCCACTATAGCTAGCCGAGGTTGCAGTTTCATTAGGCTACATAAAGCAAATAGTAAAAACAAAGGTATTGCTTTTGATTGCCAGCACAAATTAAGTAAAGTTCTCCCCCTTTCTGTCCACAAACATGTCTCACTCAGTAAACACACGTAACCTCAAATCTCAAACAAAACAATTACCAATGTGTGTCCCTACATTATACAATCATGCACAACTTAATAAGGGCCATCAGTGTGGTTTTGTATTACCCAATATTTGTGGTTAAAAATAGTGAAATTAAGTTACCACTAAAAGTTTTAGGTTGGCCATAATGTTTTTAAGGAAAATTAGTCTTGTGAATCACTTGTCATACATTCAGGTAAATGATGCAACACAGTACCTACACACAGCAAAGAGAGTTAAATGATCTGCCATCACAAATCATCTGAAATAAAAAAACACTTAAGCTTCAAAATTTTATTTCAGATATACTTTGCCGCACCATTAAGTACTACTTAAGGGGAATTTTTAATTAAATTTCCTTACTCACAAAGTATTGATACTTATACAAACCATTTAAATTAATTTTTCTGTTGTTACTTTCCTGCTGTACACAGTACCAATCTATACTCCATTCACAGTTACTTCCAACTTGTCCGAAGCCCTACTTTCTCTGTCTATTCATACGAGTTATAAACAAAATATTACAATTTATAGATAAAATATATAAGTAAAGGTTAAATTTTAACAAAAATAAGGAAGGTACTTATATGTTAACGGAAGTATAAAACGCTTGCGATACAGGACATATTTAGGAAAAAACCAAATGTGCAACACATGACATGTTCTTTCAAAGGTTTGATACAAAAAGTGTGAAGAAACCACAAATAGAATATACCAAAATTTTAGTGGTTTCAACAGAGTGCTCCCTTCGGGGCAGTGCTTTGCCAGGGAAGGAGGCGGTGGATTGTGACTCTTAGAAGGAACTAGTTACAGGTTTCTAGGGAGAGAGGGAGTAGAAGGAAGGAGAGGAGAGGGGGAGGAAAGGAGGTGGAGATGGTGAGAGAGGGAGGAAAAGAGGTAATGAACAGGGGAGTGAAAAAGGGGGAATGGGGAGGGAGATGCAGAGCTCTGTATATAGGAATGTTTGGTGATTGATTGTCCGAGTGGATTCCGCCAATAGCGTGCAGTGATTGGCTGATACGTAGCACGATGCCATCTGGTCCCCAACTGAGCCACGAGGTATAATGCAGTTGTAATAAGAAAAACACGTCTTGCGATTCGAAATTGATTACGCAGAATTGTTGCACTAGTGGGTGTTAACAACTAAGCTGAAAAGGGTGTACTATTTCACCGGCTACCTTCAGACAAAGATTTGCCAAAAGAAAAGCAATTTGGCTATAAAAAATTCAAAATAAAGAATGGGTACCTGGAAACAGCGCTGCTCTTTGTTCAGTGAAGTATACAAATCACCCATTAACTATTTTTAAGTGACTAGTGCATGTTGTATATCAATGTGCATGAGCTTTTTTCTTTTTTTCATTTTAAGATACATATTATTTCTCTATCAAAAATGTGTTTTGCATATCAGCTAATATCTTAACAGCTCTTATGTTGCAGTAGCCAAAGAAAGCATGTTTATTAAAGTAATCGTATAAAAACAAACAAAATATATTGGTATTTTTATATGGAAGACTGGGGGATATAATGTTTATACCATGTTACTTGCGTAGAGTGAAAATTATTGTGTATACCAGAATAAATACAGCATTTGTTTGACAATTCATCTGAGAGCTCTCATTTATTCTCTGTATTTAACCCGTACTGTATTTTTACATCACGTCATGTTGCAAACAAAACTTGCATTGCATAATCACTGTAGCAGCTTATAGCTGTCTTGTTCATCGCAAATTGAGGGCTTTGCATTTCACCAGGCGTAATGCCACCATACAGATTCAGAAAATACTTTAAAATTGTGAACTGGATTTTGTGGCAATTAAATCTGATATTCAAAAGCATAACTTTACTATAGATTAAAACAACATTGGTAAAACCTTTAAATTGGTTCATGTATTATTATTGCTTTTTAATAATTGTAAACACATTAAATTGAAAAGATAATATAATTTTCATAAATTTGTCATAGTCTGGAAGAGTATGTAGTACGTCTGTAAAAAGTAAATTTTTCTGTAGCGGTGATTCGTAGTCACAAACCGGCTCGACATGTAAAACATTTCACTCCACTTCGTAAAAACTATTGAACTTACAAAAGATTTGTTTGCAGAACATAAAAAATTAATATTTTCTGTAGGCTTCGATAGTGTAAATATCAAAGTTTCAGAGACACATTTTAGGGTAGTTTTTAACATTCCAGGTTTTTCAATAAAAATTAGTTGAGATCTTAATTTTTTTACAGATCAACCGTAACGCGTGGATGAAATATGAAATTTCCATAGGAATCCCCATGATGCGTAGGACTAGAGGAAAAATGTTTATGATATTTTTGGAGGGAGGGGGAAAGGAAGAGACGAGGGGGAAAGAGGGAGTAAGGAAGGAGGGGGCGAGAAAAGAGTGGGAGAAGGGGGGCTAAAGGGGGAGAGGATAATTTATTTTAAATTTCCTGTGACCATGAGGTTCTATATCATGAAGTTTGAATAAGTAGGGAGCGAGACAGTTGATGAAGGTAACAATTACACAATTATTGTTTTAAATGTCTCTTCCCCACACTGTACCACTAAGTACATGATATGTATCACATTTCCAAGTTTCTGGACAGCCTTAAAACTGAAAACCAGGCAAGGTGCAAGGCCAAAGATAAAATGAAAAATGTTTAAAACAGTTGCTTTTTTTTAAATTAAATATTTGTATTTTCCAGGGAAGAAACACTTGGATCCACATGTAACTAATTAAGAAAATTATCTAGGCCTACATTTTGTGTGTTCCCATTTCAAAACAATGTGCAGTAGACGTTCTCACACTCAGGACTGCGTTACTTGGACTTTACTGCACTAGAAGTGTAATTGTAGGTTACATTTTCGTATTGTAAGCATCAGACAATGAACACTGGCTGAGTGGCAGGTGTTGAGATGCAAAGCCATCTAATTAGACCTCAGTTGCTGGCATGGGTACAATACGAGTTCTACACGTTAATGTTTTTCACTTATTAGGCCTACAAATTAAATGGGTCAAAACATAATACAAACTGACATTTTTGCATAAAAGCAAAACAATGTTTTTAGGAAACTTCAGTAATATTAACTCAAAAATCTTCCTTTTAAATAAGAGTTAACAGCACAGCAGATTAACACTGAAAGACATTCAGATTGAAATATTCAATGCTGGAGCACCAACGCATGAAAAATTTGAAGTTACTTGTTCACTAAAAAATACCTAGAGGTCCACACTCTGAAAATGCTGATGCAATAAGAGCTGACACTTTGTACTCACACACAACTGAAATACCAAAGAACACACATGAAACTTGCAATGAAAAATGAACTGTCGCAAAACCAATTAAAATCAATAAATAAAATTAAAACTATTAATGTGTAAAGGAGTAGTTTGTGTGGCTCTTTACAAGGTCTTGAGAGCCACTGAGGGTGAAGCATAATGGATATGGAGAAGCACGAATGCAGGCGGAGGAGAAACAGGATATCCCTGAGACAACCCACCCCATCAGCAACATCGTCTGGCACAATTCCTGCAAGTGAAAATTCAGAAGTGACAGTGCCGAGAATTTAACAGGTTTGTTTTGGTGGGAGGAAAGCTCTTTAGCCACTACACTTGGTGGCTCCAAATAATGTGGCCTCTCATAATAACTGAAATACTACATACCAAGGCATTTAAAATATTACAATTGGAATTTCAAATTAGCGGCCAAACTTTTTTGGAGTTCAAATATAGTAAGAAAAAATGTGTAAAGTGTTAATTTGCACTTTGAGTTGTCAGCCAGTAGGTAAAATTAATTTTTGACTGCTGTATGAATGTTTAGGAGCACGTTCAGTGTCTAGAGTATGCAGCATGGTTTTTTGTTGGTTAACTGTCTAGAATGTTTCATGTGGTAATTATGCAATTCTGCAATTACTCTGAAAAGGAAAAAAAATCTGGAAACTTTTATTTATCAGATTTACATCAATCATTGACCAAAGGCACATTTTTCTTGTTTACCATCGATATAGATATGCATTGTACCAAAATCCTATGACCTATCTTTAGATCTTTACAATACTTACTTTAAGGAAATTTTCTTCTGTTTTGGCTTTTTTTTTTCCCCCTTCTATATTGTGTGGAAATTTACTACAAGTAAATATGTCATTTGCACAATTGTAGTCGGCTTGGCTATCAATCTTCAAATTTTTCAAGAGTTACATGCAATTAACTTCTTTGTTGCATTTTAAAAGTTAATTTCTAATATTATAAATTGTAGTTTTCCTTAATATTGTTTTAAAGATACGAACCTAACTTGAATGATATAGTTCATTTCATATAAGAAGACCACATTCTGACAGTCGGTGAGTGGCAATTGACGTATTCAAAACAAACAACATGCCATTTACAAAATCCTGTATCAGCTGATGCACAAACGAACAGAAATTAATATTACGTTGGCTATTCTGAGAGCAGTGCCGAAGCACATAAGACAAGCAGAAAATACGCGGATAAGAAAGAGTTCTTAGATTAATTAATACATTTTATTTTACGTGGTCATAAAACAGCAGTTTTTAGTTTTAGAAACGAAACTTTGTGATAAAATAGTAATGTATAGGTGTTCAAAATGAGATGCATAATAAAACGATCCGTATCCAAATGTAAGGAAAAAATTGAAACCTTTTTCAAGTTTCCCCAACTCTCCAACCATGTGCTACCATCTTGTGAGGTACAGGCACGCCATCTGTTACAACACGCCCTTCCACGCTATCTGTTATCCATATCCCGAACTACACCCAGAAACATATTATAGTTTTGTTGTTTAAAATAACGTATTTACGCGCATATACAAATGGTTTTATTTTCCTGCGAGCTCTGTATAATTTTTAAAGTAACATATATTTAGTGTACAACGTTTACGAACGTCCACCAAGCTCCGTTTACGAATGCAGCGCCAACCAAGCAGATCACCAATTGCCACACGTAGCATCAAAGCCTATACTTGACACACCAGTTGATTGTGAATGGATACATAAACAAAAAGGCGCGGCAATTGTCAACTGTCAAGAATGTGGCCTTCTTATATGGTACACACTATAACAGCAGTATATGTCTCATGCTGATGAATCTAAGATGGTGTACGTATCAGTAAAATAATGTTTCACATATGCTTGTCTTCTTGATATGTCTTATCTCAAACTACATCCTTTACCCAGAACACAACAGTGTTTGCATTCAAGAAGTTTCACCCCACCTTCAAAAGAAGTGAATAAATGCAATATCTTATGGGGTAAATATCCAGTTTAGCAGCTTTTCTGAAAGAAACATCCTAGACCAACAAATATAGTATTAATGGGTTCTGCACAGCTTACCTTGCTCATATTTAGGAGGACGTAATGTTAAAATAAGTAGAATGTAACAAATAAAATAGTTAAAAGTACAAGCAGCCAGCCGCTTGTTTACACCGGATGCCATGATTTTTGGTGACTCCATGATTCCTGCCGTCACCATATTGGCTTGTGGGTATTGTTACGTCACAGTGACGCATCACATGTGATTTTAACGGTCATTTTTGAACAGCTCAGTAGCAGTTGTGTCGTTGCCGGGGTGAGTTGTGACGTCCCAATCAGACGGCTTTAAAAACGGAGAAAGCAAGAACGAGTGCTTCTGTGCGTTATAGTTGCCTATGTGGTGTCTTTTAGATCATGGTGCTTCATCGAGTGAGGTAAGGTTGAATTGGTCTAGGACCCGCCACCTACCTAGGTGAGTTAATTGATATTCTGGTGTGTTTTAGTTCCTTTAAATCCCTAACATCCTAGATTAGACTAAATTCGTAGGTTAGTTTTAAACCCTAAAATCAGAGGTTAGTTTAAAACTCTAAAAACCTAGGTTAGTTTAAAACCCAACAATCCTAGGTTAGTTTAAAAATGTAAAATAGTGATTCACTCATCGTGGGGTTAGGTTAGGTGGGCAGATATTACGAAATTAGTCATACATTATTGACCCTAATATATTTGTGTCTGCGTAATAAGTAGAATGGAAGTATACCACTTTTCGGGGGTTTTTTTTTTTTTTACAGAAAAGCTGCTTAACTGGATATTTACCATTTATGGTAATGGAAATGGGAGTGTTTTTTGCAGATCTGTTCATAAATTTAATGTCTAAAGCCTCTAGACGGACTTGAATTTTTGGTCGCAGCCCTTTTATATTCATGATTCTGTAAAAACCAAGAGCACTAATGCATTGAAATAGGTGAAATAGGAAGAGACGTTCTCTGGTTACAGATGGTAAAAATAAAAGTAAGAAAGTACTTCAGGTTACATATGAAAATGACAATGGACATTGTGCTGGTTCTTCATGCTTACTTGCACCAAGCAACTGTATGAATGTCTCTCAGCAACAAGGGGCAGATCATCCTCCACACAGTCCAGGATTCCCACATTTATAGTCACTAGCCTCAAATATTTAGCCTGGTCACTGGAAATATTGCACCATCATACAAATTGAAAATACTACTTTGTTAAGACAGTACTTTACCTATACTTATATGTTTAACTGTCTCTCCTCTAGTATTGATTATATTAGGTTGTCCACTTATATCAAGTGTTTGAAAATGGTGAGTCAAGAAATTTGGATTAAAAACATTAAGAAAAATTAATTTTATAGGAAAATATTTTTTTACATGCCATATTTTGAGAAATTCTTTGCAAGAAGGGCAATACAACTTAGCCAAGTCTGTAAGTTACATTGAGGGTGCAACGTAACCAGGGGATTTCCGCAGATCTGTAACAAGTATAGTTTTATGCTCCTGTTGTGCAGTTTACAAGTGATCTAGAAATACACAGTGTCTGGAATGATAATTGTCCAGGACTTTTGGAAAAGTAATTATGTCTTTCAGATCATGACTACCATCACCTGGTAAATACTTTTTTTTTTTTTTTTTCATAGAAAGGAAAATTTATTATTTTTTAAGATTATACTGGACAACTGTTAATCACCAAAAATCTTAGGTTTGTTTCAATTAGGATAATGCAAATATAAATGCTTCTTCTGCATTAGTTAATGTTCAAAAAATTTACATTTAATCTCAAAATCTAAGACAAAAAATATGATCAGGTTATTTTTGAATAAGTCATTCAAAATTAATTTGGTATTAACATATCTTAGATTGTACACAACCATTTCATTTACGTGGTACTCTAAGGTATGTAACTGTTGTCAGGAAAGGACAATTCTGAGTTCAATCCACATTCTTCTGAGTGTGGGGATAGAAGATCAGTTTTTATTTCCACATTTAGTGTAAAATGTTTAATCTTTCCTACAAATGAGATTATTAATTTTCAAATACTAGCAATTTAAAAATTTAACCAGCTGTATTGAATAGGCTTGTATGGATATTGACAGCTTCGTTTTCTAAACAAAGGCTGGAAACCCACCATGAAGCATTTGTGTATGTTATACCATAACTGAGCGTGATAAAGAGTACAAAGAAAATTAATTCATTAAGCATTTTGAGCATTTTAATAGTATAAGTCACATAATACAATGTGTAAACTACAATTTCAGTTTCAAACTTACAAAAATTGATGATGTACATCAAACATGTATCTGCCAGCTCACAGCTGGACACAAATGCTTTGCAACATAGATGTCTAGTGTCAGAATGGCCCCGGCACTTAGTAGGCTCACACAATTGGAACAGTATTTACATCATAAATGTGCCACCTTTCATTCTGCAATTTCCTTCACATTACTCTCCTGTTTCACACAAAATGTTACTAGCATCATCACAATCACTTCCCGACATACAAAAGTAATATAAAATATAAATAATTTAGACATTAATACTATTGCATACAAACCTAACTTGCTCCACTCAAGGATGTACAGAAACACCTAACATTACGAGCGGAGGCAAATGCTGTTTCACAGTTTTACCTAACGAAAATGCTGCTAATTGCAGACAAAATACTCCAAATTAATGATTGCTTGATATAAAGCAAACAAAATGAGAATGCAAATATTTAAAGCCTAAAAACCATATAGCCTAATACATATTTTTCGGGAAAACTTTTTTAATCTATAAGTAATACATAATGCAATTGTCTCCTTAATTTTTTTGTAAATAATTAAGCTAAATTGATTTTTTCAGAAATTAGCATTTTTTACACCTGCTGGCACACACCAGCAACAAAATTTAGGCGGTTAGTCTACTGGGCAGCACAATAAGGTAATTACGATAAATCAATAGGCCTACAATTTAAACAAGTCGTCCAGAACTGACCTTGGGCAAATCCTTTGAACAACACAAGAAACAACACTTCACACAAATGGCTTGTACAAAAATAAAACCACGTTAAGGAACAACCAAGCGAAACCAGAAACATTTAAAATAGGCTGTGTTCTAGTTGGGGAGAGTGTAGCGTACGTACGGGACTTCCACATCATTACCCTCGTCGTCGTTGCAGCACAGCTCGAACACCAGCGCCTTCACGTGCGGCTCCAACTTCTTCTTTGACACCTTCTTTACCACCTCAGACATGGGCAGGCTCATGCGCTCCAGGCACTTGGCCTGTGCCATGAAGAAAGAGTACAACATGCACACCCCCTGGGACAACATCGTTATTTCCAGGTTATGCTCGTTCTTGAAGTAGTCCAGGAACTGTCGCAGCGTCAACTCTCCTTCTACCTCGAAGCGGTCCCAAAGAGTCCATTCTTTGTCGTAGTATTTCAGCTTGGCGGCTGGGACTGGCTCGGAGAAGCCGGAAAAAGGCAACGCCAAGTTGACGAAACCATTTTTGAATGGCTCTAAGGTGTTGAAACCCTGGGCTAGCTTATACAGTTCTAAGCATACGAGCCCTGCGACCACAGATGTAGTGGTGGCAATTGCAGGGATGATCTTGCCGGCTATCTGCTTGCTCTTGTGCCGGTCTGCTGGCTGGATGCAGTAATTGGTGGCACGCAGATTTGATGACGCCACTATGAAGTCGATGTGCAGATTAGAGTCATCGTCTTTCTCAAATTCTAGCGGTGTGATGCGTAGGTTTCGGAGATCTTCACGTGGCGGCAACTCTCTCAGGATCTGATTCAATCTATCGTGATCCAAGTTTCCAGTTCCGTTGGCCACCTGAAGCTGAGTATCGGTTTCTGCAATTTTGACACCAGATTTTGGAATAAACTCTGGCACCTTGACAGTCTGCACAACTCCTGCGATGTAGTTGCGATCACGGTTCTGTGGGATACCATATACTTCTGCTTTCAGATTAGCTGCTGACAGTATGTAATCCAAGTAAAGGCTTTCATTGGGATCAAAAGTAAGTGGCCTGGGGCATCTCTTTGGGCCAGACCAAAATGGTTGGTTGCTGGACGTCAACTGGTCCGGGGGGAAATTGAACAATAACTGTCGTATCTGGTCATTATATTGCTCCTGCCAATGGCACCTAGCCCACGCAATGCAATCCTCTAATGAATGGGGCCGATTGTTGACCAGAGCCTGCTTCACAGAGTCTAGCACCTCCAACGGTTGAACACCTGGTAATTTCAATGTACGTTCCACAAACAGCGGATCAGCTATGTACTGCATTGCATTTTCTGCTGCTTGCTTGAAAAGACCCTCAAAACTGTCACGAGCCCATTGCAATGTGTGTTCAATGGCATTTGGAAAGTTCCTGAGTGTGCAGATGGGAATGCTTTTCTCAGGTGGATCCTGGGATGAGCTGTAAGATTCTGTTAAGAAAGGTACAACAACTTGAGTATTTCCTTTAGTACCCAGTGTGCCAGACTCCAAAAGTGGCTTACGATAATAAACACAGCGGCGATCCATGTAAATTCTAGCATTTACATTGTCTAGAGCATTTGCTACTCCATCAAGCATTTCAAAAAATTTGTCATCATAAACATGTTCTGATTCTGGACCCACACGATTTTCATGGGCTTCTACATTAACCTTGGGATTCATTCTGCGCACTGCCTTTGCTGCAACCTGAGATTTTGGACGTTGGATATCGCTGTGTCGAAACAGAAACTGGCGGTTCAAATTTGACTTCTCTATCAGATCCATGTCAGTAACTATTATTTTACCTCCTTCTCCTGCACCAACACCCATCATGGCAAAATTTTTCAAGAGTTCACAACCAATTGCACCAGCTCCAACAATAAAATACTTTAACTTCCCCAGCCGATCCTGAAATGCATTTCCAAAAACAGCAACCTGAGAATCATACCTTGTCCCTTGCATTTGGCAATCTTTCTCCACCATATTCTTGAAATCGGGGGGAAGACATTCTAATGCATCAAAGTACATCCACTGAAAAATAGGACTGAATTTGCCACAGCAAGCCTTCATTACTTCCTGTGCTACAACTCCTCCAGTAAATGAATTCATTGGTGACAGATTGCCTCGAGAAATCATTGCAAAAGTTTCCAGAATATTTGTATTTATCTCAGTGTCTGTACCGCCATCAACGACAGATGCTTTTGCGAGTGCCACAAATTTTTCAGCATCCTCATGGTTCCATGACCTTGGATGATCCCCATTTTGCTCCACATATTTGTGAAGTGTGATGAAAGCTAAATGAATTTGTGGTGGACAATCAAATTTGGCAGAATCTGTCTCAAAAAATTCTGGCTCTTTCATGGAGTCCTTTAAACATTTGAAATGCAAGATTTTTGGCATCTTTACTTGTGTGACCATGCCACCACGTATATGTTCTCCATACCCACTTGTATCTCCAATACTAAATGTGTATGGTCCCAAAATGGAAATTTTTTTTGGTTCACAGCCATTTAATTCAGTCATTCCCTGCACCTCAGAAAAGGTGACATAATCTCCATCTTCAAGTCCATGCCGAGTGTCGTCTAGACATGTAACATTACCTTCTTTATCTCGCGAAATATTGGCAACCATTGCAGACACTGGGTTTTCCCCATTGACGTCCAACACAGTAAAATTTTTGCCAAAATCGCAAAACACCTGAGAGAAAAGTCCCCTGCTATCTGCGATTATAAGAGCAACATCATTAATATGGGTAAGTTCACTTATTCTCAGTTGCTCTTCAAGACAACTATCAGTAAGAACAACAACTTTAAACTGTTTTATGACTTCCTCTGTCAAAGGACCAGTATGAATTTTAGTTGGTACATACATGTTCAAATCCGAAAGATGCACCAAACACGCTTCAGCACGATTTTTTCCAATGTCACTTTCCAACAGATAGAACTGAGACGACAAGTCCAAAATACTGCACTGCTTCTCGTCATGCAGCGTCACTGACTTCACGCCACCCAAAATTACGTTTTTTGCAATTTCAACTCCCAAACCACCAAGACCAGATATCAGGACGTCAGAACAGGCCATACGACGCATTGCATCAACACCAATAACGTAAAGTTGCCTGGAATACAAGCCATCGTCGATATCTTGACTGGTGCTTGGTGTACCGTTCTGCGCCATGTCTGCTACTGCCTCTTGAACCTTTGTAAATCCAGAAGCAAGTTTCCGCTTTTTAGCTGGAGGGTCAATGGAATTTTCAACCACTTCAGCACTAGACATCGGACACAAAAACCGTTTGTTCAGCCAATTTTGTCCTAAACACAAAGAACTTAGCACTAAATGACTTACGAATCTGGTATGCGCGATACCATTGAGAAAAGATATGCACTAGAGAGGCCATTTATTAAGAAAAAGCATGAATTGTCTTGTTGTTAGTTCCTTGGCAAAAGTAGCGGAGCGCTAGTGATCAATTTCAGTTAAATTAGGGGAGGAAGTGGCCAATAGACAAAAAAGGCCAAAACTGAATTGAGGAAAAATACAAATATATGGTAATATCCACCAAAAACGCTCAAGAAAAATTACGTGGACCACTCCTGCATGGTCTGGCACGGTCACTGTCATCACGTATTCAGCCCACAGTCGCTGCACTTGTTCGGCCCGCATATCGTATATGTCGTGAACCCGGATGCGTGTGCGAATCGTTCTCTTCGGAATGCGTCATGACCCGATAACGAGTGATACAAACGAGTACCTGTGGTGTCCCTAGAGAAATATGTATGATGTGTATTTAATAGCATTATAATTTATTGCCCACTGGTAATTGTATGTAAAATTCTCTCTTAGGGGATTGCGAAGTAAACCCACAAAAAATACACACCACATATATATTAAATGAGGTGTAAAGTAGCAAGGCTAGGGTATTTGAAGTGTTCCATATAATTTTCCGAAACCAATTGTGTCTAGTCAAGCCAATTATTAATGTGGGAAATAATTAGTGTTTCCTTCAGCCTGACCATTCCGGTCAGTAAAGTGCTCCAATTGTTTGCCCCATATGGCATTTTTTTGGTGGCACATATTAACCGATTGATAACCAGTAGCTCCAAGACGAAGGTAAGGTGTTGTACGTGTTCTTCCAACTTTTTTGACCAGATCACAACTTCGCCTTTTTATGCGATCGTTCAGTCCACTATCAGACCATCCAGGATGCAGACCACCATGCTTTGGAAGGTGGAAGGGGCGTATTTCAGCCCAAAGAGCATGACGAAAAATTGAAAACGGGTCGTGTTGGGGGCTGTGAATACGATTTTGTGGCGGTTACATAATATCGTGGCATCCCCTTACAAGTTTACTGAAGAGTTCTCACTGACTATGTGTAGTGCACACTTTCGGTTACTTGGTTGAGCGGTCGGAAATCCACACAAAACCTCCAGCTCCAGTCTTTCTTGGGGGCCACCGTGATAGCTGTCTTGTAATTGCTTTCCGATGGTTCTATTACCCCATTCCTAATAATTTCGTCGATTTGCTGACGAATAATCCATCAGTGATAATGATCATAATCACATGAGGCAAACCACAGGGGTTCAACTTTAGTGAGTGTAACTGTGTTTTCTGCCATTTTCGTTCATTTTAGGGGTCTGCCACGGCAAATACGTAATGCCTTTCGATCAGGACTCGCTGGATTGTGTCCTTATGTTCCGCAAGTACGGTGTGGTCGAACGTGTCTAGTTGGACAGATTGTTCGTTGTATTCTCTGCGATACTCTAGGTTGTACACCGTTCGCCGTTCGGTCAAAGCGAAGTGAATGCAGTCCATGGCGATTTCAATAATGGCATTGTGTTGTCTAAGTCACGGCACCCCTAGAATCAGTTCCTCTCGTATATCTCGACAGACACGAGGGCGATGAGTTACATATAACAGTCACGATTATGTATTTCCACTTGGACTTCACCCAAACATTCGCTGGTCCTGTTCAATGTGGTCAATTGTACGATTTGTTCGTCCCAGTTGATCAGCTGCTGCCCTATTAACATCGCACAAACTAAGTTATGCGATACGGTGTATCGATCAAGATAACGATATTACACTCATCCAAGCATATGGATATTCTGATAAGGTGATCACTGGCGGAAATAACCTGGCCTAGGAAATGGTGGATCTGTTTGTTATTGGTAGTTTTGGGAGTTCCGTTCGCGAAAATGGTGGAGAGGTTGGCCCAAATTTGCCCTACTGCACTTTGTCGTTTCCCTGCGGTTCATTTGCCCAGTTCGGGCACATTTTGTGCCAGCGATATTGTTCGTCCTTACATATGCGGCATCGAGGCAGGATTGGTGGGCCCTTCCCACTGTTGACGTCCCGGATTTTGGTATTATCTCTTATGTCACTCTTCCCCTCAGACATCCAGGTGTCCACAGTATTTCACCGCGCATCTGTCCAATCGCCTTTACTGTGCACATTCAAATTTGCCACTCTGTGCTTCTATGTGTCTCACTCTACACTCACGGATGTTCTTAGGAAGTGTTGTGTTCCGTTGAGCACAATGGGCCGTAAGGCCAGTCGGTATTCTTGTCTCACAATTTCCACATTCGTTTACAGCACATGTTACTATGGGAGATGTGGATAATGTCTGTCGGCTAGACTTAACAATCGCCTTACTAATATGTCCAGGTCTTCTGTGGCGCCTGGTTTTTTTTCTTCTGAAAACAGGGAAACCTATTGTTCTAACATGGTATATGTGTTCCCATATCTGGCTGTAAATGTGCGTACGAATTGTCCCCAGGACATGTCGTATACTGTGGCGGACACCCTGCCATGCTTTCGCTTCCCCGAGTAGTTGGTCCAAATGACACGCACCCGGTCTTCCTTACTAACCCCGTACTGTTGTAATCGGGTAGAGCAATCTTTGAGGAATGCGCGTGGGTCCTCGGCTGCTTGGCTGTAAAAGTTTGGGAGTGTCTGAAATTTGGCGGGTGTCACGTAATTCCGCCCGGCTACGCTTGTCCCTTACTCAGGTACTGATGGTCCCAGTATTTCTAAACGTGTCCCACCAGATCTAATCATTCCCTGCCCAGTGGAAATGGGTGGCATGAGTTCTATTCACTGGGTTTATTGGTTATGTGATCTCAGCCAAGGTTGGGTGAACACGTCAATTTCCCCCTTTATTTGTGTGAGTTTCCGTGTGGTCCCATATTGTGCTGTGTAATTTTGTTGACGCTGTTTACACTTAAACGTTCCCTCACGGACCACATGCCATTCCCCCGGCAAACATGTGGGATGAAATCCATTGTTTAAACTCTTAGTATAGGCAAAATAAGATCGGAGGCGGAAAAAAAATGTTAGGAAGCCAATTCCTTCTTAAATATGTTCAGAAGATCCCCCTACACTCCTCCAGGAAAATCGCCAAAAGCCGACTTGGAGAACATCCTAAAATTAAAAAAAAAAACGACAGCCATCTTGGAATTTTCCAAAAAAGGATATAACTTAGGGTGGGACAGTCATAGAAACGTGCTATAGGTGCGAAACTTTTTTATTTTCATATTAAAATATATATCTCTGTACTTAAAAGCTTTAAATAAACAGGTCATATTTTATTAATAACATTTAATTGTAAAAAAAAAGTTTTGAAAACGTACATAAGATCCAATTTTTGACGTAAGGAAAGTATTTTTTTTCCAGTGTTATTTTTGAAACAGATTTTAAAATAAACAAAGATATGTTTAAAAATAGCATGTGTGAAATATTTCAGGCAATTTTACGTATTTTATTAATTCCTGAAGTGGACACTCTTGTGCTTTTTGCCTCGACGACATATTCCTCGACAGGTTCTTCGGTATCCCAATCCTCGATATCGTCTTCGTCTTCCGAGTCCGGGACATTACGATTTAAATAGGACTCTGCCTCACACTCGCTGCACATGGAGGTTCATGGTAGCCCACTTCTCCTGCATTCATAATTTTGGGTGCAGTCCCCAATGCACCCACAATGTACGAGATGAAGCAGGTTGTCTGAAGCCGTGGGTAAAGTGGATATAACAGGGCTGTAGTGTCCCTCTTCGATGGTCCAGCCCCAATCTGTTGCTGGTAAGATGTTGCCCTTCCACGTTTGGACTTGATGGTATACTCGCAAGCTGTGCTGGCGGGCGTCAGCTGAAGTAGGCAGAAGGCTCGCAAGGTTCATGATGTAGTTTGGTGGTTTTTTGCCAACAGGTTGGACATACTTTCTATATCTGGTTTTGCCAAGACCTTGGGAGCATTTACCTCCGTACAAATGTATAATGAATTTTTCTCCTAGAAAACCAACAAATATTTTACATTTATTAGTAATGTCTTACTCTCACTACAAGACGTTTATAATCTAAAAACCACCGACAAGCACTTCTTATGTGCAGTTCCAACACAGTCACGCGATTCAGTTGGGTTGTTGAATACATCCACAATTCTCTGCAGTTGAAGGTATTGTTGCAGTTTGTTGAAGCTTGAAATAGAACCCCTGTTGTAGAATGCAGAGATTGAGTTGCATTCCATAAAAGCGTGTATGAAAAGTAGGTGTTTCGTCATGTTACTGAGGCACTTAATGTAGTTCGCTGCTGCAGTAAACTTTTTTTGTGGTGGTGGAATTTCCCAGAACTAACATGTACATGGCAAGTTGGGGTTATGTAAGGGTAGCGATGAGTTCAAGAAGATCTTAGTCCGAACCGTCAACGACAGGTGATTGTCCTGACTCCGCTTCACTTTTCGCTGTTTCAAAAACCAAGACATCCGCGTCACCAGGGGCCTGTAAAATGGTGGACTTTGCCCTCTTCATTTTTGTGATGAGGAGTTTCAAAAAACTTTTTTTTTGTATTGTTCGACAAGAATTGGTCTTGTGCAGCTGTCACTGTGTTGGATGAAGTTACATCAACTCTCGCAGCTGATTTCCCTACAGCCCGTCGATTATGTACTGCATCTTTCGTGCTTGGTTCATACCCGTCAAATACTACGATGACATTTCTTCCATAATTACGGTTGATGTAGTCCAAGTAGGTATTGTACAAATCACTGTATGTTGCTGGGCGGGGACAATGTACTCGATGTGAAAGATCCCCACCGTCGAGAACATAGCTGGGATTATCGGGCAATTCATTGCTAATTGTGCACAGCTTGTCAATCACTTGGATAATTGTAGACTTCGTTCCGACGCGAAGACCAATGCTGTCGAACAAAGACTGAGGGTACGGTGCCAACTCATACTGCAGACAGTCTTCAAGATCGCCCTCAGTTCTGACAATACATGCAATGCGGTGGAACAACTGGTTAGGGTTCACAACTACAGGAACCTTATTAACTGTTATTGTTTTCCATATAGCGGCCAATGTGAACACTTGCGCCTTCCTCTTCAAAGTCACATTTGCAAATGTTTTCCCTATGAATCCTCTGATAGCATTTTTGCATAACTCCTCGGCACAGTCACAATTGATTCTTTCGTCGGCAACGATTCCTGAAGACAGGGAAATTACTTCTTCATTTTTGTTGAACTGTGAAATTTGATTCAGCCAAAGCACAAACTTCTTTAAATCACGGTTGTCTCGTATCTCTTCCTGGATGATGGTGATGGCCGCATCTAGAATCCTCTTCTTTTCTTCTACAGCATCTTTTTTCGGTCAGTGTACCAGCTCTCCGTCAAAATTCGCGATGCAGCAGGTCGAAAGGGAACAACAGTACCGAAACACTTCATGCTGGGTGAGATGAGGACCGTATGGCCATAGCGCGCTGATAAGAGCTCCCGCAGATGCTTTTCGCTGTATGGCATCTCAGCCTCCGTGCTGAACGTGATGAGCATTTCTGTAAGGATGGACAGCAGATACTGACAGTCGTCGTTATTGTCCAGGAAGTTGTACAGTTTATTAGATACTTCAATCTTGGTCTCGTCAACTGGTGTTCCGGCCTTTTCTAATGGCTCGCCTAGCATAGTAGAACGAAATACAAAGAATCGTACATCGCAGTTTTGTGATATTGTGCATCAGCAGCAATAAGATTACATTCGCTGGTGATCTTATTCAAAACGATTTCCCCCCCCCCACCGGCAAACCCTTGTCTCTTCTTTTTACGAGTATAGTCCGGATACCTTCAATTTTGAGAACAAACCCCACTTGAAATACTTTAGGGTATCGCTTTGGGTGCTTCTTGTGAAGTTTATTTCTCGATGTTCCTCCACAATAAAAGCAGCAAGTCTTGAAATCGAACTGTGGTAGTTTGCTTCTCAGAAGATGTTTCGGTGAAGTTTCGGGAACTTCAGAAGACACTAATACGCGATTCCGATGGCAGGTGTAATTTTTTCGACACTAAACATGCACTCGCACCTGACTGGCACCCTCAATTTTTTCAGCAATCCCATCCTTACATTTTAAACTAACAGTTCTCAACATTTCCAACCCTCTTGTTACCTTAACACTGTCAAGTTTCTCAATCCCTTCACCGCACAAAACACATTTTCCTTCCATCTCCTATCCTGCTTTCTATCAAATGCCTAAAATCATTATTCCACCACCACCAACACCTGAAAAGGATAACCCAAACACCAGTCAGGAAACAGGAAATTTTAAGGTAAGCACACAAAATAATATTAAAATTATCATAACAATAAACAATCCCAAAAAACAATACACCCAAAATGCACCCCATAAAAAGAAGCATGGTTTTAGATTTCTACAAACATCTTTTAATCTCAAAACTGCACAAAAAACTATAAAAAAATATATATATATTATATACTATTGAATAAAACTAAAGTGTGCTTGGACCAGTGCTTCGATAGACTTTTTGAATTAAAAATTTTCTATTTGTTTTTTGAAAAAGAATTCATCGCCGTTTTTATGGCAAATGAGACTAGAAAATCGGATATTATAAATAACGATTATTTTTCCAAATCAAATCGCTCGCCAAAATAGCACTTCCGTCATAACCTTGAAAAATATAACACCAAAGCATGCCTTTTCACAGAAGTCAAGGAGAAAAATAATATTACGTGGAATAAGTTTGGAAATGGTGTTGTTGAAGTCGACGAACACGCTGAATCGCAGTAGCCAGCAACAAGTTACACTCCCGTGGTAACTTAAATACGATTTCATGAAATTAGTTGCACCAAAAAAAAAAACTAAAACCATGCAACAATATGCAAACAGATGACCGGTGACTTGGGGCTGCTGTCGCTTGGTGTGCGAGAGAGAGGGCCTCAGAGACACTGCGGCCGGACAACAATCAGCTAGAGGGAGCTGTATAACAATTGCATTTGCATCGTTCCAACAACAAATGACTATATATGCAAGGCTATAAATATGGTTCTGTGTTTCAAAACCATTACAAACACTACCAAGTCGATGTTTCTTTCATATAGATACCATAGTGCTTGAAAAAACACTCTTGTTATGAATTTTGTGTTAAAATTGTTCAACTTTAACAAGAATCTAGAATTTTATTGAAAAATTGCTGTTATAATCTATTCTTGCACACAAACCAGGCATTTAAGGGCAAACAGCGCCCTTCTATGATAGACCATTCCCGACTTATAACCATTTTTGAAAAATTCCAAGATGGTGGCCATTTTTTTCAAAATTTAAAGGTGTTCCTCAAGTCGGATTTTGGTGATTTTTCTGGAGTGGTACAGGGGGACCTTCTGTATATTTCAGAAGGAATTGGCTTTCTAACAATTTTTTCCATCTGGAACCAAAATTAGACCTAATTTGCCTATACTATCTTTGCAGTTGATGCACATATTTTAGGGGTTCACACAATATTCTGCCCGACACACAGTGAACCCTGGTTGTTGTTTGGGTACTCACCAGTTGCTGGATCAAGCTCGTGCTCTGGGAGTTCTGACTGGCATGCTGTTCACTGTTCCGTGCATTGCAAGGACTGGAAATGATGGTGTCGCATGGTAATCCATTCTGTGTTGTGTAAGCACCTCATATGTATTACGCGTAGGCATGTAGCACAGCGCACAGAGTCTGTGACAACACCCGCACACATGGATCGAGCGCAACGATTGGCGACTGCTGTGGAAGTGAATGGAGGCAGGAAGAATGCATCGCATACGGTCGGCGGGCATCTGCATATACCTGTACGTATGTTATATTCGTACAAGGGATCGAGTGTTTGGTATTTTCCGCACTGATCACATTTACAACAGGTGGATGGCATAGTTGTGTTGTACTCCATTTCTCAACATTCTTTTGTATATCACACGATGTGGTTGCACACGGAACATGAATTCGACGCGATGTGGTAGCCAGGTCCTTAGTTGTAATAGCGGGACCATTTTCCCGGAAGGCAGCGGCGTATACAGTCGCGGGAACCTCGCGGACATGAAGTGTATTGCTCGCTCAAATTGTTTACCGAGACATGTTCGCCCGACGTTGTGCGCGCTTGATGACTAGTCGGCTGTGACTTCTTAGGCTATTGTCCACTCGGGCCTGACCTATGCGACAAAATGGTAGCGCGGATCGCGTCCTTCTTGGTAAAGCAGTACAAATTGAGAATATTAAGTTAGACTGTCCTTTCTTCTCCGATTTGCACACATGTGTTTGTTACACTTTATTTTTGCCAAACCCAGTTGGGCAAGCCATTTAACGTTAACTGGGCAGTCGGAAATAGTAATGCATACATTGTCCGGCGACTATGTCAAGAAAATTCAGCATATTACACGATATTTCTTTTTCGAATAGAATGGGCACCAGCTCACTGGGTGAGCATAAAGTCACAGTTCTCAGGACCGTGGGCCGAACGACCACGTGTTTGTATCCCCTGACACACATGATACAAATTTACAGGAAAACGAAATATATAGACTGGGTATTCGCGCTCCCCAGCACGCCTTAGTATTACCTTTTACCTCATAACTAAAGGATGCCTCCTTGAGGCGTCGTTGACTTCCTGGATAAGGCCAGGACCCGAAATATAGCACCAAATGAGAACTCACAAGTTTCGGTTAACTCAAGTAAATTGTATTGCCGAATATTGTACATAGTTAAATGTATACAATGCAAATTATAGCGGACCTGACTCACAAGGTCTACCAGCGCCGTTACTTTACAAAAAGGTCAAGAATGAGTAATTAAACCTCTGGGATTAGAAATTGAATTTATGAGGGAGGGGGTGCTAGAACACGGGAAGACTGCATGGGAAGACTACTGGTAAACTTAATAAAAGTTACAATAAATTATGTTAACCTATTGGAGTGTTAAAAAAAATGTATGAAAGTCCCGCACGACATTATGCATGTGCAGCACCAAAGACCAGTGGAATCAGACTGGCGGGGGTAGCGCAGGCGAACCACGTCCTTGCCAAGATCTTGCACCATCCCGTGAGGTATCTTAGTTTACTGAACTCATTACATAAACACTTACAACATACAGTCAATAGAGGTTTTCAACTTTCGGGATTGGCCGCCATTACCTTGAGGAGAGATAATAGTTCTTCCTTAAGCACTGATTTAATAACAAAACATGATTGTGTCGTGTCTTGCAGCATACGTGGAGAAATTTAGGTATGTTAAGTTTTGAGGCACTCTACGGCCGGAACGATCAAGTTGAAAGAAAGACTAATTATTTCCCACATCAAAAAATTGGCTTGATTAGACACACAATTGCACTCGGAAAATTATATAGAACACTTTAAATAACCTAGCTTTGCTACTCTACACTTCACTTAATAAGCACATAATGTGCATTTATTCTGCGATTACTTCGCAATCACCTAGGGGCGAATTTCACGAACCTTTACCCTTGGGTGAGAAATTTTAATGCTATTTAATACACATTCTAACACTTTATTTTTATCCTATTTACACAGATATCTCTAGGAACATCACAGGCACTCGGTCGGATCACTCGGTTTCGGTTCATGACCCGTTCCCTAGTGAACGATGTGACAAGTGTCGGGATGCACGACATGTGAGATCCGCGGGCCACGCTGGCGCAGCGACTATGGTCCGTTGTCGGGATGACAGTTGCCGTGCCAGCCCGCGCAGTAGTGGTCTACGTTATCTATTATCTCATCATGTTAAGGGAGTGATTAGTTACAGAGCTCCAGAGATTGGATGTGCTAACAGATTCCTGATTCATCAAAAATTGGAGCACCACTCCATTAAGCCGCGATGGCTTAATGGGGTGCTGCTCAAATTTGTTGAATCAGGAATCTAGGAATATGTAAATTAAGTGTCTCGTGAAAGGTGGGTAGGACAAGGATCAGCACATCTTTCAGCACATCTGGATAGACGACCTAGAAGCCCCGATCTCTCGTCATTTGACATTGCTCTGTGGGGTATTTTAAGACACAAGTATTCAAGCCACAATATCAAACGACCGAACAATTGATGGAAGTTTTTACTGCTGTTTTTACAACACTCAACAAAGCTATGCTTCGTACATATCACACAGGCCGTGGTACCACATCATTCAATGCCAGAATCTATCATATGTCTGATTATAGCAATATAGTATTGTATTAAATTTATTAATACAGGTTATGTATGGGTGACAAGACATTATCAGGGGATGATAAGACATGTGGACCATCCTGTACAATCAATCATAAAATGTTATGTATTCCAATTGAATATACTGGGTACGCACTGAAAACTGAAAATTGTGTGTGTCAAGTGATTGTCAGAAACGAATGTGTATTATTTTTGCACTAACAACTGGAACATGCTGGGATTTAAGTGCAAAACATTTGCAACAAGATATGATTTTCAGGACAAAAATGCTTGACCTTAGATGTTGATAAATATCGGATTTACGAAATTCCAACAACAATATATTTTTTTTTTCAATTTTTCTTTTTTACCTTATCGGCAAATGTATCATCAAGTTACCGAATGAAATTAATCACGTCGTCGCAGTAATGAAAAATGTGATTTTACCAACAGCATATGTGTTTCATATGCACTATTACAAAATACTGTATAAATGAGAATATGATAAAATTCGTGTTTTCTCAAAGTATGTACTGGCGAACTGGAGTAACCTATATATATTTCGAATACTCTCACTCCGTTCTGCGTTGATGGAACAAAAAGGACTGAAGGTTGCTTTGTTGTGTTTGAAGGTATGGCGTCAAACAAAACAAGGTGGTTTTTTCGGGATTTCGTGGGCTTAGCAGTGGGTAAAAGGTTTTGGAAATTTGTGGCGACAGATTTTTGGAAGGTTTGTTTAAGGTCATTATGAACATAAGTGCGCCAGCTCGGTCGATAAGGGGCACTAATCTAGTGATGGGCAGGTTGCCCATGTGACTGCTCCTGGACTCACTTAGTGCCGATGATGATGTCGTATTATTATTCGAAATTTATACCTGTCTACCTGCCTAGTGAGGATGCAGGCCTCCTCACACGCCACTAATTTCAAGCGAGACTGTTAAGTTGAAGTCTCACATACCAAAACACAATAAAGCCATTATCGGTGATGCGGTGCACCGGTGGTGAGAAGACTCAAAATTACGTGGCCGAGAAGCGGCTGGCAGTGAAATCCATTTGCCAAACAGTCCTGTTTACTCACTGCAAAAAGTCATTCTAGGAGACACATACATTGTTCCAGCGACTATGGCTTGTTGGCAACCTAAGCTATTATAAAATGGCGCCACGCTAATTAACTATGATGGTATTACAATCCCGGTGCTTTTGAGCTGGCAGGGTATGGGTGTCATGGTGCCTCAAGGTGATGAAAAATAAACTACAGTTCCATAATAAGTCTGACAGTTTTCGCCACAAGGTGAATAATGTAAAAAGTGACGAAGGTTCAGAGGCATGTGACACATGACCACCCCTAGCAGCGCTCAAAAAACAACTGCATAAAATGGCAGATGTTCTCCAAGACCCAGTCCAAAAGCACAAGAGAATCACAAGAAAATACAAAACATATTTTAGAAAAAGAACAAGCACACTACAACTTTATGACCCTGAATTACAATACAAATGAACACTAATTGATGAACTTTTACAAACAAATAACGAGAAAATATAAAAATATGTTGGCAGTAAACAATTTAAGCAATATATTGTTAAAATGCTCCATTACTGTATTTTTCAGTCAGTTATCTTGTCAATTTAATTACAAACACAAATACACTACAATAAAGAAAGTTAGAAAATATTTATACTCTCAATTTTGATTATGGTAAAGTGGCATCAGGTGGCTCGAGCTGGGCGAGTCCACTTTCACCCCAGAAGAGATGTGGGTATCCATGCCTGAATGACTATAAAACAAGAAAAATTCTTTATCAGAGTTAATATGATTGGATTTGGTAATCGTTGTACTTTCAGAAAAATTGCCTATTGTCTGTCAGCCCACTCTCACACTACTCGCACATGCACACACGGGGACATAACACATGAAGAGGCGGCGCACAAAGAGTGTTGCTGGAGCTCNCACTCTTCATCGACCCACCACGACCCTCGGTCGCCCGGCGGCATTAATTTCCCCGGTGGTAAATTAACTGTGGGATTGTTTGGATATTGTGGTCTGCACGAATTAATATTCCCCAAAAGTTACCTCTTGAGGTCATGAATGCAAGATGGTCACCTGACTCCTGAAGTATCTCACATCGTGCAGGTAGTCTGCATTCCTAGTACACAGTGTCGAGGCAGGTGTCGTGGATATGTAACCCTCCACATACGGGTGCCTCCCACCAGTAGAAATACATCATAGCTACGCAGGCACAGCAGGACGAACGGATTAGGGAGGAGAGAAGTGGCACACATTAGTTTCAAAGGAACTTTATGATTGAAAAAGCATTTGCACAGACATTGTTGCAGGCATGTGTTTCCATAGGACAATAACTAAACCTCCCAAATTATTGTTTTTTTACTTATCGTATAACACTTTGCTTTATTAATATATACACAAATTATTATTAAACTGTTGTTTTGATACTGCAAATGTCATCTGGTATACAGTATATAGGTCATTTTTGTTTTTGTTGCTAAATTAATCCCTAACATTTTTCACTTTTTTTTTTACACTGAAATTATTTTCACCTTCGATTTATTAAACTCCCAAAGAACAACGAAATAAAATAAAATACAAAGAGTAATAAATAGTTAATAAAATTCCAATATATATCATATTTACTTTCATTCCAAGTGAATTTTCGTAAATAAGACATAGGTAATTGAAATTTTTAATGTAGTACTTTACACAGGGCAGCATCCTGCCTCGCAGACCGTTTACCAGCCATCACGTCCACCACCTCAACAGCACCACTTCGAGAACCAACATGTAACCAGTACTTAGCGAGTGCCGAATGCTGTGCAGAGCAGTGTAGTGCGTAGTTAGTGTAGGACAGTGAAGCCCAAAAACCTACCAGCTCTGCACCTTCTACTGTGTAAGGCGAGCGAATGAAAGAAAATAAAATCAAATAAAAGAAACACTATTAGTGTGAACACTCAAAGATGCCCCGCACCTACCGGTGTGCTAATGTTCTTATTCTGTTGACATGAACCACACTTCCATGAGTTCCTTGTGCCCACTCTGACCGCCTAAGTCACATCAACTGTACCAGCTGCACCAGGCCACACCAATGGCACCAGGTTGAGAGCGTGTAGTACAGGTTTACAGGAACGAAACTTGCACCTTCTTGCCAACAGGTACTACGTGACTCAAGAGACCACCTTACTTAATTTATTACAAGAGGCATGTCTTGTAACCAATTAGAAGGCCATTCAAAAAGGTGTACTCCAAAGCCACAGCCATTGCGTTTAGGGCCATTGGTGGTTACATTGTAGCAGCTCGCGCCGCGACATAGACATAACACACCACCAAGTGACGTCAACTGGCCTGTTTGTCGAAGCTAAAGTGCTAAGTGTCCCAAAGTGCAACCAATAGTGTGCAGTATTTTTTTAAACACATCACACAGTTTCATCTCATTTAAAGCTACAGTCAGAGATGGGTTTTATTTATTTTGGGACATCGAGCGTGGCAACCCACACTCCTTTGCCCAGGTGGACTTGTCCATAACTTAAGGAGACGGCCACCTGGCAACTCTGGCAAGTGAAATGCAAATAGGTCACGGGAAATGGAATACAGAGACTTTTCGCTATAAAGCGTAAAAGTGCATACAATTTATATTTATAAGAGGGTAATTGTGTTTTCATAAAGGGAGACTGCCTATAAAGGCCTCCATCACAGATATAATTTATTTAGTGCAGTGACACTCCCCTAAAAATTCACATCAACCATAACAGACATTTATTAATCAACGGGGATTTCACCTATATGTTTCCTTTAATTTTTATAATTTTTCCCCAGGGCAATAATGCCACATAGTATAGTATTTATGTCATGTTTTAACACTCAGCATTTGACGTTGGTTCACGCATCTGTCGTGGAAGCCGACACCATTCACCTAGTTCACCTCAGCACACGAGCCAAGACCGGCAGCGTGGTCGTCCGCTCCACGAGCCACCACGGTACCATAATTTAGGCTGATCTCACTTCATTGACATAGTAATGTAGTTAACCGGAACCTTTGATTTATTTTCTGTTAACATCGAAATAAAATATAAACACAGTTGTTTTTGTCAGGTGATGTATTATTGACTGATATTTGTAGTTATGCACCTAGATTTGAGCGAAAATATAAAGATAATTGTTTCTCACCATTTTATAATTGGTGGATTAACATATGTTACTAAATATCTAGGTTGGAATTAGCATTAAACATAGGTGTTTGTAGGCATTGATAGTTGTATCTTACTATTTCCGATAATTAATAATTCGTGTGTGCCGGACAAGGCAGAAAATGAGAAAGATTTGTTAATAATTTTGGTAGAAGAAAATATGAGCATAATCGAGAGCAGAAAGACTGATGCTCTGTCTTTGAACGAATAAAATTCGCATGGCAAACGACAGCTGCTGACTTCAATTGACATAACATCGTTCACAGTACTCCAAATCAGTTAAATACGTGTTACGAAAACGCAGGTGTAGAATTGTCCTAATGACATCAGGATATCCTGTAATCTCAAAACAGTTTTACATGGTATTGTGCTGTTCTCGTCTACTGGCTGACATTTCAATAAAATCATTAAACACAGGTGCAATCTGGTGTGTTACCCAATAAAAATCAATCCAGTGGCATAAAGCTAAGTGTCAGTATTAATTGATGGAAGAGAGAAACTTGACCTTTCCTATAGCTATAAAAATTTAATTTGTTTTCGATTTTATTTAGTTATTCCAAAATATTGTGTTTCGAAAGACGGAATTGCATCTCATATTTCTCCCCATTTAGGTCCCGAAAAGGATGCGGTCTGCTAATGTACTGTCTTGGCCTAGGTACTTCTGGGGAAAAAATGTACTCAAAATCATTATCAAATTCATCAAGTTCATGTTCACCTTCTGAAGAATACATCGCGATACAAACAATTAGCTATAAGTAGCTTCTAATGTAACCAACACTATAAGAGTTAAAAAATATGTATTAACGTGGTCTGAGTAGTAGGGGTCAGATAATACAGATTACCATCCGTGTTCATGTTAACAAAATCATAACAACACAGATACTCTGAATTTTAATGAAATGGGTGCCAACTCACTGGTTGAGTACGGGTTCACTGTTCTTAGGATCGTGGGCTGAACGACATGTTTATATCCCCTGACACACAATGCACCAAAAGTTACAGGAAAACGTAAATATAGCTGAGGTATTGGGGTCCCCAGCACACCTTGATATTACCATTTACACTGTAAGCGAATTATGCCTCTTAGAGGTGGTGAGGAATTCCTTGGATAGCGCCAGGACCCGAAGTACAATACAATACATGAGAAAGCACAGTTGCAGTTAACTGAAAAAAAGCTGTATTGTCAAGTTCAGTTTACAAAGACACATACAGAAGTAAAATTAAGCAGATATGGCACACGAGGCGTGCCAGTGGTTATAACGTTACAATGCCAAAAAAAATGGCGCTAATAAACTTAAAGTAAAATAAAACCTCTGGGGTTGGAAACGAACTGACGGAGGGGTGTTGCGAATGCAGAGCGTACTTCGGAGAAAACACAAAGGTTCTGGTAAATTACGTTAGGCTATTAACTTGAAGTGATGAGAACAAAGTATGAAAGTCACCTGCAACATAACATATGTGCAGCACATACGAACAGTGAAATCAGACTATTGAAGCTGGTGCTGGCGACTGGCATTCTTGCTGAGAGCTCGCGCCACTCCACAGGGTACCTTAATCTACTGACCCCATTACATTATTACCACATATAACGAAACACTGAAATGTTCGGGATGAACATGCCTGATCCTGCAGAGAGTCCAGAGTTCTTTATTATCAGCTTATTTACACACGAAACCTTATTATGTGGCACCTCAAAAATCATCGGAGAATTTTATGTCTGTACAGTTCTGGGGCAATCTGCGACTAGAATTGTCAAGTTGAATTAAAGACTGAATATTCTTCATGTAACTGTTTGGCTTAACCAGATACACACTTACACTACAAAAATCACTTAAAACACTTCAAATGATATTAACCTGATATCCTACACTTAATTAAATGTGCACATGGCATGCATTTACTCTGCAATTATTTTGCAATGCCATAAGGCTGAGTTACACAAACACTTGACCATGCCATTTTCTACACATATGTTCACTTGATTCGTAGCCTAATTTAAAAGATTACACTGCAGGCGCCACAAACACTAAACTGGCTCACTCGGAATCGGGTCGTGACACGTTCACAAGGGAACGCTGCTGGTGTGCATCGGAACGCACAGCATGTGTTTTCCGAAAGCCGCACTTGTGTAGTGGCTGTAGGCCCTAGACGTGGTGACAGTGGCTGTGCCAGACCAAACAGAAGTGGTCCACGTCAGTATGTTACACCCTTCACAACCAAGCATCTGCTGATTCTTCTGTCTTCATAAAAAATACAAACTAAGCCAAACTAAGAGACTTAAAAAAAAAAAAAAAATTATTTATGAAAACATTATAATGATTTTAACCTCCAATATAATAGAGCTCATAGATAAACAACTTGAACCAAAATCATTCATTTTGAACGATTCGAACTGACGGTTCATGTACTGCAAAGAAACGAACCTTGTTGAAGTTTTTAAAAGCGTTCGTGCAACACCTCATATACACTAATCTTAGTTCAAACTCGCAATAAATGCAACCAAGGTTGTCAACTCGAATGGTGCAATGGGGCATAAGTCATTCAATAATGATAGGGATAATGATTTAAGTTTCATTTTTAGGAAACAGCATACAAACCTGCCATGTTTTCAAGGATGGATAAAAAATATCGCTCATCGTATAGGCCTACTGCTTTGAAATTTCTTGTAATGGAAATACAGTATTTTTTTTTAAATACCTAAATGCCTCATTAAATAATGCTTGGATTTTTTTTCCTGTAGTCTAGTTTACGTTTTTCACAATGCCTTTCAATGAAACAAACTGCAGGACAATATAAAGAAGTTTTACCACAAATCAGATAAGTATTAAATATGGCATAATACAAGTTAATGTGAAGTTCATTGATTGATATACTACAATAGAAAAAAACAGAAAATCAGAAAATAAATTTGCCAGTTCATCAAAACCAATTACTAATGAAGTAAATAAAACTGGTTTTCTTAGACATCGAGCCTGAAATTTACATCATAAATGCAAATTCTAAAGCCCATGTTCAGTGTGGGCAATTTCCAAGCTCGAGCACGATATCAGCAAAATAAAACTTTTGTACCGAAATGCTGAGTTCTTTGATATATGTATTAAATATAACATTTATTCGAGCAGTATGAGTGAGTAAATATAATTTGTCCCAAAAAATATAACCAATTTAAGTGAAGATATTGTTAAGTCCTATCCAAGTTCCTTTTTTTTAATGTCTGCAGGCAAATGGGAATGATATTTAAAACATAAGTTAGCAGAGTATGTTCTTAACAGCAGGCAATGATATGTGATGATTGCAGAAATCTGTTTTATGACAAATATTTAAATGTGGAGATAAAATGTTTTGACTAAAAGAAAAGACAAATTAAATCAACAAAAATTGAGAAAAAAATTTGAACCCAACAAGAATATTGGCCTTACAAAGGTAAACAATGTCTAGTACTTAAACATTTTATTTGATATTGTTGAATATTTTACAATATTAACACAGTTTAATTTAATGAAATCCAATATATGTGTATGGTATTTTATATAAATAAAATATTTATACCCTTTGAAATCATTTTCTGTTAAAACATCAATGACTAAATTCTTTTTGTTCCACCGCATGTATACTGTTTGGGAATCAGCAAAATTCATCTGCTGCTAGATGGTATGCACGTGGCATTTGTCAGTGTTATTGGCGAGTTTTGGGAAATTTTCATCTCCACAGTATTTGCTATTATGTTTTTTTCAGCTGCCGAACTGTTAGATTTGTAGAATTTCCAACATAAAACTAATTTACTTGTTGTTTATATAATCATATGTCACAACCACTTTGCACTGAAACTGCTGCATCGGCTCCAGAGGCGGTGCAGCCAAAGCTGACTCAGTGCGCGCTATTCAAGTGCACTCGCAATTGGAACGTGAAAAATGGTCTGCACATGTTGTGTTTTCCGGTAATTGAAATATGTGGGCCATGCAGCAACTTAGCCTTTGCACACAGAGTGCAGTAGTTGGAGTACACCATCAGTCTTTGTTTTAAAGTTGATGCAGCATTATTTTGTGTGTGTCATTTGGCCATTTGGCATGTTAAATTTAATTTCGATTAATGGGTTTTTGGAGTTTTGAAGATTTTGTTGGCGTGTTTCATAATGCTTTTTCGACGTTTTTTGTTTTATCTAGTTGTACAGGCTTATTTCGAAGGCCACGTACAGTTGTGATGTTACCATTTATTTTGCCGAAGCTATTGCAGTGTATATGGCTTAACGTTGTGTTTACGATTTCAAGGTCTTATATCCTCTGATTATACCGGATTCATGTAATTTAGGTACCTATATGGTTAATAGGCGAACAGTGTGTTCTTTTGGATAAACTAATTGTTACTGTCCGCTTCATTTGGGTATCGAGGCATGTGGGGATTCAGAGGAATGAGATGGTGGATAAACTTGCAGAATTGAATGTTTTACGTGGTGTCCCGATTCCCTACTTGCCTTTTCTGTTTAATATCTTATATTAAATAGGGAAATTTTACCGGCGTTAGAAGCAGACGTGGGAAATGTATACTTTGGTTAATAATAATTCATATGCACGTTTTTTCCTACATATTCTTTGCAAGGATATCATATTGTAGTTCCCGTAGTTTAGCAGTAATTTATTTTCGTCTCCTTTCAGGTTATAATGCATCCCAGTATTATTTGTATAAACTTATTATAATCCCTAAGCGCTGCTGAGGCGCCCCTAGTGCAGATTAGACACTTCTCTTGTTTCAGTGTTCCACTGGTGGCAATAAAAGTTCGTTGTATACCGCCCTTCAATGGCTTCGTGTGAGGTTTCCTCTCTCTTACTCTTCGGTACTCTTTCATGATCCGCGGGTAATTTGTGACGTTCATGCTCGGTTTTAATTTGAGCATTATATTATTATCCGATTTTGAGAGTTTGGTGTCCTGTTAGATGTCTATGGGCCTCTACTGATAATAATAGTATTTGTGATCCCGTTTGATATTGTTTCTCTTTCTTTTTTTCAGTAGTCCGTACTATTTATTTGTCTTTCTCTTAATTTTGGTTTGGTCTTGGTTTTCTACTGGCCACATTACCACAAAAAAAAATTGTTTACATCGTTTAGCCTTGAGGTGTTATATGAAGTCGCTAGTCCTGAATAATCTCTAAATTGGTTATATTCCTGAGTTTGGAATTGTGAATTTGGCATGTAAATACGCCTTAAAACTTCTATCTATTTTTTAATTATTCGGCGATGAATAAAATTTAATATTAATGGACGAAAATGCGTACGAGCTGAGCCATGCGTATCCAGAGGTGCATAATCCCAAACGTAATAGTGTTTTTGTACTCTTATATACCGCGGATGCATACGTGAAAGATAAATTGCACAGTTATTGTGTCTATAGTGATATGTTATCTGCGTAAGTTTGGAAATGAGCTATTGTATATAGTGTGTAATTTTTGCAAGTTCGGGTGCGATTACTAACCTGCCATGCATTTAAGGTCTTAGCCAGTATGTAAGTTGCGGATTCGGTAGAGGTACATACACTTATACAACTGCAGATACGTATTTTTCTAACTACCGAGTTGCTGTTTCAGTGTAGGAGTTTATGGAATTCATTTATTAGTAGCTAAGGCTGAAAATTTATAGAGTGAAGGTAAACAAAAACGAGAACAACTGATCCAAGCTTTACCTTTAGCTTTCCTCGTAATAATATTGCTATTTGCCGGGCATTAAAGGCAAATTACCTCGTAAACCAATACAAGGCTACACCTTATAAAAAACTTTACTTTACAATTTTTTTTCTCTCCAAGCTAGCAGATTTGCAGTGACAAACAAGATCAGCTGTTTATTCAACCAAATAAGTTCTCATATTAATAACTAATGAATGTAGCCGTCCTAGTTCGCATTTTCTATTTCCCGAACTTCAGGCAATTTCAGGGGTGATTCATTAATAAATACAATGAACAATTTCTTCCTTGCATTCCCTTTATTGTGTTCTTGATGTACCTGCTGTTGACAAGTTAAGTTAAATAAATAAAGTTTAGGGGCAGTTTGAAATTTTAATTTTGAGGTCAACTAATTGGACATAAGCTAATTTTAATATTGATGAATCATGGGTATTTGCAAGGGTGGGGAAAACAGGAAAACCTCGAGAAAACATGCCAGACAGCAGCATCATTCAGCACAATTCCTTTATGTGAAAACCTTAGAGAAAATCTACCACTACGCCCACTGCAGCCCCCTCTGCCATCCCTCCCTTTTTATGAAGGGAGAGGAACCTAATTTCTTCAATTATATTTGGGAAAAGTCAAATACAAAGTAGAAGTTAAAAAAATGATTTTAACAATTAATATAATTCTTTATCATAGATTTGGTTTCTAAATGGGAGGGACAGTATTTTGCACATCTGCACTTTATTTTAATATAATTATACTTACTTGCTTTTTTCTTAGGTACCAGTACATACTGGAAGTTGTCAAATATAATAAATACGTTCCAATGTACCTATATACATGTATACATGCAGCATTAAGAGATGGGATTTACAAACAAAAATACAGAAAAGTCATGTATAATAACAATACTAATAAATAATAACCCGCAATTGGGCTACCGCCCAGTGGCGAGCTCTCTCACCTCTCCCCTGCCCGACCAAACTCCACTTCTATGTCCTTCCTGAACTTCGCAACCCCCTCTCAAATACTAATTCCTCCCGCAACACATTCCGCTCCCTCACAACCAGACTGCCTACCCCGCTCCATTCTCTTCTACACCCTCTGAAGCTTCTCACTGTTGTTTCCTCTCCCTCTAAACACCCCCTTACTTAGCTGGCAGCGTAACCTTCCCCCCCCCTCCCCCGACATTCAACCACCCTGTACATCCTGACCAGCCTTTCAACTTTCCTCTTGTCCTTCAATGAGCTTGACCCCATTTATTTCATCATCACTGATGGCCTATAGTTCTCTTCGTCCTCACCATCCTGCTGTCTTCTCCACCTCCACGTACGAGTCACATGCTGCTGCCGCATATTCTAACATAGGCCATACCATTGTGCCATATGCCTTCTCCTTCACCTCACTGCTGACTCCCTTCAGAACCCTTCCCAATATTTGGGAAGGGTTCCCATTCTTGGAAGTGGCATTTGAAAAATTTTGCAGTAGACCTATTCATTTTTAAAACTTTGGTAAGTACTTTGACAAGCTGATGATAATGTTTACAATAGTGACATCACCACCCACAGTTTCGAATATTCACCAGGTCCGCAGTACTGACACATGAAACAAGTAATAAATTGTTTTTGATATAAATGATGTTGTAGCAAGTTATGTTACAGAAAACTAGAATTACATATACAAACACACAAAACCAAACAGGAATGAATAGTTGTCAACAGATACATGGACACACAGAATTCTGCAGAAGGAATCATTTAGTTGCGAGAAGACCACTTTGTTTGTTTTTAATTTTTTGTTTTGTTAATTTGTTGCTTACTGACTGAATTCCTTCCACAGAGTTCTCTGTGTTCTTCACGTAGGCTTACCTATTGGCAACTACTCTTGGTTGGTTTTCTGTGTGTATGTTCGTATGAGTAATTCTAGTTTCCTGCGACATTAGCTCCACTGCAAAGGCACGTGTCCAACACAATTTTTCATTTAATATATAATATTCACATAGGCCTACATGAATTATAAAGTATAAGAAATTTTGGCTCACGGGAAATGTGATTACTAGAATAGTAATCCTGATTATTTAGGATAGAGTAAACAAATAGTGCAAACCAAAATAAAGTATCTGGAATCAGTGTTTCGTTAAATAATTATAAGTCGTAGCAATAGTTTATGGTAAGAAAAATCATAGCAACAGTTTATGGTTAAAAAAAAACGTCAAAACTGCGATATATCGCATGTGTAATGACCCCAACTTTAATAGCTCTCCCAAGTAGGCAGTGATTGGCCTTCTTTACATCTCGGAAGAGAGTTACAAACACTGGATTCATTAGCTGGTTCCAGCCATCCCATTTAAAAGTAACCAATTTCTTTATTTGTATCACAGCTTGCACTAAGAAATTAACTTTCACATCTACTTAATTAGGTGGTCCTGCAGTATTCCGGGGAAATACATTTTACATGTCAACTGCGTATTTTATTGTTGATATACGTGTCACGAAAATGAAAGTAAACAAACATGAGTTGAATTACTTGGGGTAAAAAACGTATTTGTAAAGGTGAAAATTAAAGCTATCAACTACTGCTTAAATATCTTGTTTCTGTTAAATGACAGATTTGTTTCTGGAAATGATTTCTACAGATAAAATATCGGTCTACACAATGCCGTCGGATAAGTTTATGAGCCTCCCTTCTTTTAAACTGAAATAAAAACGTAAACACAGCAGACTAGCCAAGATTGGCTTTATCTACACTTTCTTTATTTTAACTACCTTCGGAAAACGATAAAATGTACACATTTGTCATTTACTGTAATGATTACAGCCTACCGCTAAATCACCATCTAAACACAAGAGTAAACAAAAGCATGTTTGAAACCAGCAGTCATGTGTGACCTGTGACGTCAAACTAATGGCGTACGTTACGGTCCGGTGAAATAATAATACGAACAATAATAGAACGTGTGAAGTGCGCGTTGCAATTTTATTTTCTCGTTTCATTTTCAGGTAAAAACTGTTTACCTAGAAGCATTGCTTTCAAGTTCATGCATGCTTTTGTGACATTAACAACCGTTTGTAGTTTTATATATATATATATATGCACGTTACTTGAGTTAGTGGTAAAGTTCAGTAACATAACCTTATGTCGGCAAACTCATGCAAGTTAGAAACAGGTACCGTATGTATTATGTTTATTTCTTGAGTTGTTTTCAGAGTAATGACGTGTTATAAGAATTTTACAATGTAAACATACTGAAATGTGCTGATAATATTGCAATTCCTTTAGGTCATGTTGTAACTATTTTAGAAAAGTCGAGATATACGGGATCGCAGTGATTCGACCGACAAATTAAACTTAGTGGGGAGATTCCTTATACAAAATTAGGTAGGGTATAAGTTAAGAGTGTGGCCGAAAATGCATATTAAGGGGAAGTACGTGCACATAAAAGTGGATTTTGAGAATGAACTTAATTAACATTATCGAAAACCGCTTGAGATAAAACACTGTTCTGGATACAGTTTGGTCAATAGAAGACCTCATACCTCACCACGGGTTGGTAATTATCCTCCATCACGTCAATTAACATATTAAAGGTTCGTAGCGTCTTTTGTTAATGTTTAGTGGCACAGACTACAGGGTGCCTGGGGTTTGAGGGTAAATCACACAATGACTTCATCACGCCTTCATAGTCTGGAACAGGTTTATTCAACGGGACTTTACTTATTCATTCCTGGCACTGTTGCGGGAATTTACACATACTTGCTGCCGAGGATTTTCTCACACATTAACGCCCTGCGAGTTCAAAGCCTGAAGGGCTGGTTACAATGTTCAAAGTTCTGGCTACATTTCTGATGGTGTAGGGGCATTAGGTGTCAGGACAGGTCCCAGAGTGACGTCGGGGTTACTTATCTGCACATGTTGCGTGGTAGTTGTTCCGGCAGTTGATGGGTCTGGTGAGCTGGATAGCCCTGGTAAAGGCCCTCTGTGGTTGGTTTGTTGCACGCATCTGGCTTCCTCATGAGCTGGCACCCCTCGTTGGGGCTCACCACTCGCTCCCGTTCTCGGCGTAGGGTAGTAACGGACTGTTTACTACCCCACCACGTCCCACCCGTCCTTCGCGGATCCGGGTTGCACTGGACAATCCCACTAGCTCGACATGGCACTTCTCGGTGAAATTCACCACTCGACTACGCCTTCTCGGTGCGTTGCAACTGACTGGCTGGAAACTGACTGACTTATGTGGTAACTGGCTGGTTAACTCGCGTCCCGACGTGGTCAAACTACTCGTCCGACGTGACTGGTAACTGTCTCTGACTCTGCCCTGCGTTTCGCGTCTTGCGTCCCGATTTGGCTGACCCCTTAATGTCGCGACTTACTATCTGCGCATCCCGGGGTGGCAGTACTGAACTTCCGTGCCACTTTCTGCTCGTTACTTCGACTGATGGACGTGGCTGACCTCTCTGTGCGGTACTAATTAACATTCTTACAGTGCCTACTGACATACTGCTGTACTGAGGTACTGTTGTGGCCGGGAGTCCGACTCCCGGCCTCTCGACTGACTGACTGACTGACTCTCCGCGCGGTACTCTAGAACTGCCTGATTCCTCGAACTAACGTCTCTGGGCGGTAATAATTGACTGAATCCCACTTCTCGAGTAAAGGGCTTTTTATGCTTGCCAGCCTCCTCCCCTTAAGTGTCGGCACGTGTCTCTATTATTGGGGGAGGGGGTGAGGTGGAAAAAAGCAGAACAATGCCTTACTTAACACGTACCCTGGTTCCTGAAGGTTGATGGTTTGGGGGGGGGGGGATGGCACCTTACCCCTAGCTTACTCTCGTCAGCTATTTCTCGGTGCATGTTTTCTGAATTTAGGTGAACTGCGTTTCTCTATCTAGTGAAACCTCTGTGCTCAACAGATCTCACGGGCTTGCTAGAGGTGTAGGGGGTGGGAGGGTGGTAAGGAAGGCCTAAGCCGCAGGACACGTGTAACTGCGATCCGCCACCTGCCTCATGACACGTGTCGACTGGGAGGCGCTCGCAAAGGGGGTTAGCGAGGCTTCTATTCCAAAAGACGTCACACGTCAACATTATTTAAAAGGTTCTCAATTTATGCCACCTTACCTGCCCACGTGCTATGATTCTCATGACATAAAACTCTAAACAGCCTCCCCAGCTCTCTCTCTCTCTGTGGGGTTTGCTGAAGGATGATACACCGCTGTGTACTCTAATTGTATCACTTAAAGATTCTTCAATGATACCCTCCATTTTCTACTCTTAAACTGAGTTCCATTATCAGATATTATTTTCTTGGGCAGTCCAATTCCCACAACATATTTATCAGTAATTCTTTTGGTGACAGCACTGGCAGAAGCTTGTCTTAATGGATAAAGTTTTACAAATTTTTAAAAAATCATCCAAAACCACTCAAAATATTTCATGCCTTGGTGACCCGTGGGCTTAGGACTAAACAAAGTCTACTGTCACTACCTCAAAAGGCTCCGTCGCTAGTTTATGTTGCATAGTCCCACAACTCTTTTATTTGGTTCCTTTGTTTATGCGCTTAGGCTGCATCCTTTGATGCACTTAGCTACTCTACGATAAATATTCCTAACCCAGCAGAACTCCTGAATGAACTTAATAGTTTTACTACTTCTAAAATGGCCACATTCTTCATGTGCCTGTTCACATATTTCATCTGCCATGTTATCAGGAATACATAATACCCATTGTTTTCCCCCTATAAGATTCCATTTTGATTGACAAATAGGTCTGATATAATTTTCCTACAATTCCCTGAATTTAATTCATCCAAGGCTTTCACGTATTTCACATCTCTAGTTATTTCTTGGGTAAACTGATATACCACACCCTGGTACAGTGACACCTGTTTCTTAGATACCATGAAAAAAACTCCACA
Organism: Clitarchus hookeri; assembly: GCA_002778355.1. Taxonomy (NCBI): domain Eukaryota; kingdom Metazoa; phylum Arthropoda; class Insecta; order Phasmatodea; family Phasmatidae; genus Clitarchus; species Clitarchus hookeri. Next base: position 248,533 of record NQII01001864.1, read on the forward strand.
TTTCTATCTTCACCATGGCGTTTGGATAATGCATCTGCTACTACTTGCATCTTACCTGGCTGATATTGCATATTCAAGTCATATTCTTTTAATGCTAAATCCCCCTAGTTATTCTCCCATGTAACAATTTCCATGACCCTAAATGGCACAATGATTTATCATCAGTTTGAATTTCTATTGGTCCGCCAAAAATATATTTCCTAAATTTGTATGTAGCAAAAACTAAACTGAGCAACCTCTCGGTAACTGTATAATTTAATTCAGCTATATTAAGAGCTCTGCTAGCAAACATAATTGGCATTTGCTTACCTCCCTCATACTGGAAAAGCACAGCTCCCACTGCATTATAGTCTATTTCATATAAAATTTCCATTTTTTGACAGCCAGTGTGTGGCAACATGCCATAAACTAAATCAACATCATCTCATATACAAAATCCTATATCAGCTGATGCGTGAACTATTGAAAGACAATTTCATGTTGGCCATTTTGACAGTCCGGCCTTCACACAACAGACATTGAAGAAATACGCTGGCAGGAAAGATTTCTTAGACCAAATGTGTATGTATTTTATTTTATGTTGTCACAAAAGAAGCTATTATTAGTGCAACACACTAAACTTCGTTTAAGAATAATGTGTGTTTCAAATCAAATGGAACTTAAACTGTGTGTGATAATTTAGTTTTGTTTGTAGCTATAGTGCTAACATCGCCACATGCACGCTCCATATTAATTAATTAAAGAGGCTGCATATCTGTCACAGAGTACTTTTTGAATATTTCTACATCAATTTGAGGCAATATATTTAAAACCAGAGTCATTTTGAGCCCATACAAGATGAAAAGTTTACTTTTAAACGGGCGTGATAGATAACTTTTGCAATAGGCCTACAGCTTCGGAGTATGCGCGACTGTGCTACCATCTGTTGGCCAGCATGTGCGGCTCGCTTCGGAAGCCACACCCCCATTAAACGACTAGTGTTTCATGTGTAAAATAAAAATATGTTAACTGATTCCCAAAAATGTATATTTCCAGTGAGCTATATATATTTTTTAACATAACACATTTCTGTGTGCAGCTATTCTGCCTACTAATAATTTTGATTTTGTCTGTAATCACCAAGCCTTTCTGAGACCGGCTGGCCATTTTGTGTTTCATCTCTCCTCCCAATTCAGCAACAAAGTAACAAAGCAAAAATAAATGTTGTGTATTTATTAAAAGCACCCAACATTTTTGCAGCAAATAATATTTTATGTTAATGTGATATTGTCATCCAGGCGCACTCAGTACTGTGGTTAATTTAGAAATATAAAAAAATAGCCTCATTCTGTGTACAAACTGTACCTAACTACCTGATCTCACCTGTGTGAATGAAAATGTGCTGTCCGACAATCTCCCTGAATTTCTAATACTTAAAGTTTCACATATACGCTGTAAAGTCCAAACTGCTACTTCATAAGAACCACAATTTACATCCTATTAAAGACGTTAAACCAAATTCACTGTCAATAACAGATGGTTTTATGCTGCGCTTTTAAGTACAACCTAGCCGTACGACTCTAGTTGTTGGTGCATTCAGTGAAATGGATGTGCGAGTTGCAAACGCAAATTCAGTCTTTTGATATAAATAAAATTTCAAGTGTTTGTGATATTGAATTTTAATATGGATAATGTTTCAAATATATTGTAACCATATGAATGAATTTGACATCAAAATTGTGGTAATATTATGAACATATTACCTTCGCAAATCAAATTAAGACCATATATTGATAATATTTGTGAGCTGGACCAGATGGTAATTTAGAGTCCACCCCAGAAAGAAATGAAGCTTTTAAACAAAAGTTTTATAAGTTCAAATGAAACACTATTTAAAAAAAATATTAGCAGAGAAAAAGTATTCTGAAGAAAAATTACAACGAGCAAGCAAAGCTTTTCGTTTTAAGTTACTTGAAATGGACTCCAGTTCAGAAACCGAAACCGAAAATGCAGGAGTTAAAGCATCAGAGAGTGAAATTATTGATCTGTTAAAAGAAGAGTTCCATTCAACCCAGGACAAAAGCAGGAAAATGCAAATCTTGACAACAATGTCAAAAAGTTGGAGTGTACTTTAAATCCAGCCACAACTGAAAAAGTTAGATCTTTCTACAAAAGTGAGGAAGTTACTACGATCATACCAGGAAAAAGGCCTTTGTCTCTGTCAATGTTAACAGTAAACACAAGCATGTCCAGAAACACCTAACTCTGTGTAATTTGCGTGAGTTACTTTTCTTTTTTAAAGAGAAATATCCCCAGGTAAAATAGGGTTCTCAAAGTTTTGTGAACTGAGGCCGAAACACTGTGTACTAGCAGGTGGGAGTGGGACACACAGTGTGTATGCATCATTCATCAGAATACCAAGTAGATTTTAATGCAGTGCAGATTCCCAGAGCTCAATGAATGTTCGGACAAGCCTTTAAGAACATACAAAGATGTCCTAGATACCATTTTATGTAAAAACCCTACAGAGTCTTGCTACTTCATGGGTAGCTCGAAATATCTTGGAACAAGTAACTTGAAGATAAAACTGGAGGAAAGTTTTGAATTAAACAGTGTGGACAATGTCCCCTATAAGCAATGGATGCAGCTGGATAAACTAACAGTTTCAGAAACAATAACAAAGCCATGCAAGGAATTCAGTACAACCTTCCTTCAGTCCCTTCCCAAACTTTTGAGGTATTCTTTTATTGCAAATAAGCAGTCATCATTTCTAAGTTATGTCAAAGAAACACTGAAAGAAAATGAATATCTTGTTCTATGTGATTTCACAGAAAATTATTCTATTTCATTGGAACAATGCACAGGCAACCATCCATCCATTTTCAATTTATTCAGTTGATCCAGAAACTAAAATGTTACAGTACACTAGCTTTGTTGTAATCTCAGAGTGTTAAGTCCATTGCACTGTTGCAGTGCATCTCTTTCAGCATCATCTAATGTGTTTCATAAATTCACAGTTTCTTTTCTCTCCAGCATATATATATATATATATATATATATATAAAACTTCTCTGATAGTGCTGGGTACTAATACAAAAACAAGCTGAACTTCCTCAACTTGTGCCTACATGAACAAGATTTCGGAACGAAAGCTGAGTGTCATTTCTTCGCTACGTCTCGCTGCAAGAGCACGTGTGATGGCATAGGTGGAATTTTGAAGAGACTTGCTGAAAGAGAGTCTTCATAAGGTTTTTAAAGACAGAATAATGACTCGTTGGCAATTGTTTGATTGGGCAAAACATAATATCTCTTTGATGCACTTCACATACAGTTAGTTCTATCAAAGAACATCAAAATGAGGAAGTTTTCTTGCGGGAGAGAATATCTTCTGCTAAAGTAATTATTGGTACCCAGAAGCTTCGCTCATTTATTCCGACAACCAAACAGAAAGTGCTCGTCAAACCATATTCCTTCTCCGAAACTTCACAGGAGGGTGACACTGAATTTTCAGACACTGTGTGGTTTGTGGCCTGTAAGTACGATCAGCAGTGGTGGTTAAGATGTGTTTTACTCATGTGAAGACACACAAGAGATTAAAGTGAGTTTTATACACCCAAGTGGACCTTCTTCATGCCACAAGTATCCTGAAGTAGCTGACATTCGTCTTGTACACAAGGATGATATCCTCACTCGAGTTGATCCTCTGACAGCAACTGGAAGAGTGTACATGCTCAGCAGAGAAGAAAAACAGACTGTCACAACTAAATTGTTCCAGAAAGGCATGCACAGCAAACATGCATTGTAGCCTGTATCCTCTCAGTACATATGTAAGTAAGGAAACTGTTAGTACTGATAGTATTAAAAATTAGTTCCTTGTGATTCCACTCTACAATTTTCAGAATATATACCTAAAAGTATGATACATAAAATAAATTTTTTCCAAAATTTTTAAAATAATTACTTTTAAATTTTTTTAAAAATTAACCTTATTTGAAGGAACTTGAAATATTATTTTTGATCAACCTTATTGTGTGACATATCAAATGAAAGCTTAGTTCAAGATCTTCCAAACAAGCCCTCATTCAGATCTATAACTTCGTTGGGAGCAGAACTAGTGGCATTTGAATAAAGATTATGGTCCTTTACTATTATTTCAAATTTATATTTTTTATTCAGTCCCGGGAATTTTGAAAAAAACCTGTCTTTCTGAGTGAAGGACATTATTGATTCGATTTGCCATATCTGAGGTAATCCCTCTACCTGCTTTGATATATTGGAACTGTTCCTCTGTAGAATCACCATCTTCTAGGTCCTCAACTACTAACAAATGACAGCCATAATAAATTTGGTTATTTTCCTGCCCATACACCTCTTCAAGTATCCTTAACTGAACTGGTTTCTTGCTCCCTTTTCTTGGCAAAATGCTATTTATATTTCACCCCCTATAATCTGTTTTGTCTTATTTGCATAATTTATGATTACTTGGTACTGTCTCAACCATTCAGATCCTATTACTGCTTCTGTGCTCAGTCCTTTTACCAATAATAAACTTATCCAGAAACACTGATGTTCAAATGTAATTTCAAGCATTACTTGTTTTCTAACATTTTTATTTCGGACCCTGGTTCGTGTTGCTTCTACTATAGTGACATTCAATACTGTGATACTAGGTAAATCAGACTTGATAAGTTTCCTGATAGTGTTTTCACACTGCTCTGACATTGCCATCACCTCACTCCCACTCGCTTCCAGAGTCAAAAAGTACAGGTAATTGCATTTGACTTTCACCTGTGATTGTCCCTACTATTATAGGATATCCATTATTCTGCACAGTCATTTTCCTTTTCCCACTCATTTCCTAATAATTCTGATCCTGCTTGAATGAAATTTTGAGTTAACACAGCAATTCAGGTATTACAATTACTTTCTGGTAAGTCTGCCTCTTGAGTGATATTCTCTGTCCTTTCTACTGTTTTAGGGGTGGGCTCTGGGCTGCAACCTTCCCCTCTTACTCATTTAAAGGTGGGGCAGAAAGTGATTGCTGTGAATTGTCATCTGCATTTACTCTTTGCCCCTGGTTATCACCTTCCTTTTGGTCAGACCCGGAATATCTGTCATTCCTACGGTTTCCCCGTCATCTAATGTATCTGTTTCTCACTTTGTTTTTGTAATAGCCCTGGTACCTTCTATGGCTCCAATTACAATAACTATTATACCAGGTTTATCTTTATTCTCCTGGCTCCTATTCTGTTGTTGGATCCTGTGTACTTCTATCCTTCTGGAATGGCTTGGGATCATCATTCCTGTACCCAAATCTACCTTCCCATTCATCTCGCATATCAAAGGTCTCCAGAAGTGATACTATTTCACTGACTTTTGTTGCCCGAGACCCTATAATGCCATCTTGTACATTTGGTAGAAAATGGTGAACCCTGTGGGTCAGAAAACGTTCTGCTGATACTGGAAAATCAATAAATTTGACCTGGAGGTGAAGATTTTGTAAATATTCGGCCTTGGGGCCTTCACGCATTGTGTACCTCCCTGTAAATAAGTATTGTAAAAACTCATCCTGCTGAAAAGTACTCCAATACTTTTCAAAAAGGCTGCTCGAATATCTGAGTATTCATTTCATAACTGCTCACGATTGGTAGTACACAGCTTCTCTGCACCCTCTAATCGCGATACAAATAAATTCAATTTGTGTTCCTCCGAACATGCTAGCTGTTTCATAGCCCTATCACATTTTTAAGTAAACTGTATGACATGTATGCTATAAAATCTAGGTACAATTTTTTCAAAAGTGTTTCACTTCATCTACACAGAGACCAACATGCCTACATTCAAACACATGCCTGTCACCTTGCCCAATATTGTACATTGTCCTAATTTCCTGATCTATCTGGACCTCAACTACACCTATCCCCTCATCCCATTGTTTTTCCATTTCCTTTACCTGCTCCTCTACAACACTATTCTCTATTTTGTTTTGTGATTAACTGTCTGAAAATTTACTTCTGTACTCTGGAATTTCCTATCTTTTCCCTTGTTTATATTTTTTGTTCACCACACCATGGTCTTGGTATCATTGCTCATTCTTATTGTCACTGTTTACCGTAACATTACTAATAATATACTATCAAACTGTGTTCAGTTGTTAATTACCTTTTAAATTCTAATGCATGTAAATTGGTGGTTAACTGATTATCTCACTGCAATTTTAAATTTTGTGTTTTGGAGGCTTAACGATTTCTTTATTTTTATTCAGCTTCCCTTGTCTATTCAATCTATGTTAAGTAATTCTAAAGTTTTCTAATAGAACACTTGTAAATTAGTGTTGTTAACTATTTCTTTTATTGAATTAGTTGCTTCTTGAAAAAGGTATTCAGTTCACAAATTTTTTCACAGCATATCGAGGGCTGCGGTTGACACGATCTGGGTTCGGTTCCTGACGGGGTCAACCAGGATTTTTGCACGTGGCAATCGTGGTTGGTGGGTTATTTTGGGGGGGTCTCCCGTTTCCCCCACCCTTACGTTCGGGCGCTGCTCCATCTCCACCTCATTTCACCCATGCCACATTGGCTCTGAAGACCTCTTATGCTAAGACTTGGCCAAACCTATCAATCAATCAAGTAATCATTGTCTCTCATAATACTTTACAGTCAGTCATTTCACATTACCAATTAGCTTGTACATAGATTTAAGATAGAATTATAACTGTTTGCGTATTAAAATGTATGCATATTTGCTACACTTCAGTGGTAGAGATGGGAAACATTTACTTAACAGCATTAGCAAAAAATAATGACAAAATAAACAAATTACATACAGTAAGACTGTGTGAAACTCTAACTCAGTTGTGAAATAGGTGTTGGAAACTTGAAGACTTTATTTATATGTAGATTATTTTTAGTTCCACTTTTAGGAATATTCTACTGACTCAGGCGATTAACTAACTTTGCAACAGTTTATGTCTATTGATTGTATCATCAACCCCTGCAAACTATATTTCGAAAAATTGTCCCGCTTACTGGTTTTTAATGTCAATGGGTGGTTTTAAATTAAATCATGCAATAACAGTGAAACTATTTAATTTATGTTAAATTGCTTATTATAGAAATGTAAATCACTTTTAGCACTTGATACTAAATAAAGTATTTTGGTAAACTTAGTAAAAATATGATTTATTCATTTTTAGTACTGACTAATACATTGAGGGGTGTCCCCACTCACCTATGTAATAATTTCGTATTCATGCCAATACATTTTTAGTGACGTGTAGCTAAAAAAAATTAATACATCCGCACTTTGCGTGGGACTTCAAACCCAGAACATCTAGAACCGTAGGTTGGCATGCAACAAACTACGTTACAAAACAAAAATATCTGCAATAGACACGTTAATATTGTACCTTTGAAACTCTTCTGTTTGAAGTGGTGTTTGCAGAATGCATAGTACGTCGTATAATAACGGTACACCTTGTGGTCGAAGGGGGAGACGTGGCAGGCAGAACCCAGGAGCGAGTGAGGGAAGCAGGAGGTGAACTAGGACTAGAGGGATCAGTCCTCACAACATTTGATGCCAACAGTGTGTACGGCCTTGGAGGAACTTGTGATCAACACTGTGGAAGATGATCCCGGTATCATTACCAGGCAGGTGGCCCGCCAACATGGGGTAAGCCAGACGACCGTGTGGAACATTCTCCACCCATCTGTGGGCTACGCAGAATCCCTGTGGTATGGTGGTAGCAAACGATCAGCACCAGTTCAGTCTCAATGTGTGGGCTGGGATTATTGGCGACCGCCTCGTGGAACCAGGCCTCCTTCCACAATGCCTCACAGGCGAGATATCTGCACTTCCTGTGGGTGACCCTGCCTCCCCTGCTGGAAGAGGTACCTTTGGTGGTACAAAGTGTTATGTGGCTGCTACATGATGATTCTCCAGCCCATGAAAATGCCAAATTAAAAGTTCAAAAAGAAAATTAAAAACAATTAAAATAAAACTGAAAAAGGGTAATTATTAAGTTTAGTGACTTTTCTGTTTAAAAAAAAATTCACGGAAAATGGTATATTTCCACTCTACTTATGACTCTGAACACGAATATACGAGGAGCATTAACGTATGACTAATTTCGTAATATGTTGCCCACCTAACCTAACAGAACCTGACCCCACGATGAGTGAAACACTATTTTACATTTTTAAACTAACCTAGGATTGTAGGGTTTTAAACTAACCTAGGATTATAGGGTTTTAAACTAACCTAGGATTTTAGGGTTTTACACTAACCTAGGATTGTAGGGTTTTACACTAAACTACGAATTTAGAATTGTAGGGATTTAAAGGAACCGTAAAACACACCAGAAGAATATTAATTAACTCACCTAGGTAGGCAACGGGTACAATTCCTCTGTCCTCGGCCAGTTCAACCTTACCTCACTCGACGAAACACCATGTTCCACTAAAACGCCAGATACACAAATATTACACACTGAAACACTCATTTATAGGCGAATATAATGCACAGAAGCACTTGTTCTTACTTTCTCCGTTTTAAAATAGTCGGATTGGGACGTCACGATTCATCCCAGCAAAGACGCAATGGCTACTAAACTGCTTCAAAAATTTCAGTTAATAGACTTTGGTAACTCCGGACACACCTATATCTTTGGATATATATCTGAGCATGTATATAGCATAACTCCTTCCTTTTCCATAAAATTACTACATCCTATATCCAAGTAACTCCAACTCTCCGCCCCGCCCTGCCGCCGCATCGACCGCGGCTGTCGGGGACAGTACGTACGACTAAATATTCCGGACAAATATAATTTTCCTAAAGTTTTCTTAATAGGTAAGTACTATCATACCGTCACAGCTTTTACGGTCTTACTGCAACTTACGTGAATATTTACGTGCAAAATACGTAATCTCGCCTTTGCTTTAGTGCTGTCTGTAAAATTTTATCAATTTATGCTTATTATTTGGCACTTGCTACAAAATTGTTATACCTACTTAAGGTTTAAAGTTCAATAATGGTTACACAACACATCAATCGTCATAATTGTTATCATACACGGATCGAGATCTCTATACCTACTGTATTCTGTCATTTATTTTCTCTAGTTCCACGGATTTATTTGAGAGTTGGAGTTACCTGTTTCCGTGATATTATATTAGATACACAATACACATTCCTTTTACTCACTCGCTCTTTGGAATGAGTCAGATCCCCGGATATAATAAGCTGATATGGATATACCAATCGGTTAATATATCATACCTTGGAATGATATATTACATATCCAATCTTTTACCGGAGTTAGTTAGCCCAAGCCTATCCGTTAACAATGTGTCACGGTGATGTAACAATACCCACAAGCCAATACGGTGACAGCAGGAATCATGATGTCATCAAAAATCATGGCGTCCGCGTAAACAAAGCGGCCGACTACTCATATTTTTAACTATTTTATTTAATATGTTCTACTTATTTTAACGTGACAGCCCTCCTGAATATAAACTAGGTAAGCTGTGCAGAATCCATTAATGCTACTTTCGTTTATCTAGGACGTTTCCTGCAGAAAAATCACTAAACTTAATAATTACCTGAAAAATAATTAATTACAATCCAAAAATCATTGAAATAAATTAACATAAAAATGTCTTTGAAAAACAATACTTAAATATTTATGTTAAAATTATTAACAATCCTATTATTAGTAATTACTATTACTAGTGGTCCACAATATTAATTAAAATTACATTGACAGAAAACAGAAAAACCATTAACTTGGGGCTATTAATAATTAAAATATAAACATTGATAGAAACCTTGAACAGAAACAAACCTTGAAACTAATATTTACTGTAAACATAACATTCATTTAATATTCTATAATAGGAACTGTTATATAGTTGTAATTGTAACTGTAAAAGAATTAGAAAGACAGTATTTACAAAAGTAATATTCATAAAATGCGTTAGTCGTATATTAAAAGCTACATGGTATTCTCTAATGTTAAGCAGTTTACACATTTATTAATAGGTAGACCCTATTACCAATTTAACAGCTGGAGTTTGAATGACATATTGTGTACTGCTAAGACACCTCTCCCTCTGGATTTAACACGTACTGTCAGAACTCTTCTCTCACATCTTTGGCGTTATTGGAATAATTAGAACTTCCTTGTCAATTAACTGGTAAAAGATTGTCCTTTGGCATTCCTTCTTCACCCCAATGCTCCTTGCTTAGTGTCTCTTGTTTCTGCATTTCCACTGTGTTAGGTGCATAGATGTCTTTGGATGAGTTCTTTGACATGAGAAAGTTGTGCAAACAACACACTACAAAGGCTTTCTTAAAACTCTAAAGACAGAAGACATGGTGCCCAAAACATATCCCACTATTGCCCTAGACATACTATAATTAAATTTGAGCCTTCTGAATTGTAGGGGTATGGCTTTGGTAAATGAGGTTTCAGAGGAAATGCATCATCTGCAACCATTATGTAGGGGACTGGCAAACTTCTACCAGGCAATGTAGTCTTCTGAAGAGTTGTGCTTGTTTCCATGTAAGATAAAATACCCACTAGCTGCAAATATTCCACCATCAGATACTCTTCCATTGCTGCCAATTGACACAATAATAAATCTGTAACGTGCATCCACAAGAGCGATTAGAACAATGATATGTTGTCCTTTGCAGTAGAAGCTACCAGAATGCACAGGGGATTGCCTGACTACCTGCTTGCCATCTAAAGCACCCACATATTTGGTGAAATTCCACCTCCCTTCAAACTGTTTCTTAATTTCATTCCACTGGAAGGAACCTGAAACAATAATACAGACCATATATAGGTAATATAAGCTGAACAGTTTATATCTTTTCAGCGTAGTGGAACAGTGTCATAATATCCCTATTTATAAAATTCCCAACTTACGTTTATTTTATGAAATCACCATGTTACAAAAGATTTTAGCAATTTTATGACAGGGTTCTGCTGCATAAGATTCAGTGGTTAGTGAGAAAGTACATTAATATTTCTTCCCCTCATAGGAATACAATGTTACTTAAAGCAATAAGTGTGCGAATAGGAATGTGATGATAGTGAAGAAAACACACAAGAGACAACAAACCCAAATTTTACACAACAAAGAAGATAAAATGCATCACCAAAAAAAGGAAGGTCGCAAACAAAGACAAAAACAAGCAAACATTAGCAATTGAGAAAGCACATTGTTACGAGGTCGCTTTCCTTGGAACTGCCCCGTGCGCACAAGCGGAAGAGGACAGAGTAGTGATATGATAGCAGGTGGAAAGTCGCTAAGGGATGTTTGGAAGACAGAAGAGCGATAATCCTATCAGGGTTTTAAGTTATAAAGAGTGCTGCTGCACATTCTTCTGCCTGGCGCTGTGATAAGCCTCTTGCGGCTCGCACGCTCCTGACCTTCAGCAGGTGAATTTCTGCACGTATCTGAAGAATGTTCTGATTTTGATTGTCCTTGCCTCAGCATGACTGAGGGTGCTGGGAATATTCCAGATCTTGGCTCCTGATACTATAAAAGTGCGTCGGGCTTCCGAACCGGGAGTTTGGGCAATTGTGCGATAGATGAGCGAGAAGAGCAACAAGTGACGAGAGAAGTACCAGCGGGAGTAAACTCTACAACTGGAAGAACTGGTGCAGTGAAGAGTGTCACTGGCAGGCTGGACTATTGGACTGGATGCCTGAGTGAAAGAAATTCCAAATGATGGCAACAGACCGACTGAACGTGTGTTAATGATGAGTGTGTGTTAATTGACTATAACCAAAGAGAGACATTGAGAAGGATTTTACTTAGTTGAGATAGGCATTAAATACTGTGCTCATTGAGAAATAAAAAGAGTAATAGTGGAGATAGATAAAGTCATGCTGTAAATAATAGCTTTGTAAATAAATTGAAATCAAATTTAGTTATTTTATTTTTATTAAGATGTCCATCCCTCACAAACTAGGATACGCCCCTCAAGCATCTTGTAACCAATATGAAACTTCATGTCAGAGGGACAATGAATTTATATGTTTGGAGTTTGTGGCCTCAGAAACGAGACTGTTGTCATCTGGTCACTTGAAAAAGAAAATGAATACAATGATTCAATTATTGATATTAGCCTAGAGAAGCACTGATGCTAGCAACCATCCGTGGTATAGCTGGTGTAGTATGTTGTAGACACGTCGCCACCTCTGCTGTGTTACTTGTACCATAAGGCATGTAATAACTTTAAAACTTTGTGATAACTATTTATTGTTGAAAAATCCTAAATAATAAATATATATATTCAGACGACGTACAATATCTTCAAAAACTTTGTATGTACCACTTATTGTTGATATATCAAGAAAATAATTATTGGCATTTAGTTATTACAGTTTTACCATGGTTATATGCCTTTGTTGAATACATATTTATTTTACAGTGTTATTTGATGTGTGAAATGCTGGATGATTACATGATTTCTGGTTTATTTTACTTGCATATATGAATTCTTCAGAATCTCAACTAGTGCTGTGTACACTTCAGGCATGATAATGCAAATAATAATTTTTGTATCTGAAACAGGTATAGCTGGCATTAGAACCCCTTGAAAAAAAAAACATAACTTCAGTTTGCGTATAACCGTGGCTCTGTGTATGTTGATTAAAATACAGTCCTCAACTTTCATACATTCGAGATTTGTACAACTAACTCTTTCATACATGATACATTATCACCTCTAAATCAACTTTCATATGACCGATTTGGTATTTCATACATCTGGCGACCTACCAGCATATTGATATAGCACTGTTAGTTGCCACCTAACACTGCCTGCCATATTTTCCGGCCTTCGCGCATCATATGTTATGAGTGTTAATATATGGCTGTCATATTGGCACAATACAAATGAGTGCTTCTGTAAAAATAATATTCAAATCCCTGAAAAACTTTTACATAGTTTTTACAACCCACAAAATAAAATATTACATTTGCACAACAATTTTACAGAAAGTAGGAAGCATTTTTAACTACCTTATTTATTCACACAATACTTAAAATCAAATATGTGTACAGGTGTTGAAAATCAACATTTCAGGTAAGAAAGTATTGCACCTGTATATTTATTAGTGATTTTCAATGAAATACTTGTTAAAAATAACATGTTTATCAATTAAATATATGATCTATCTACCAAAATTAATTTTTATTTTAATTTTCTTGTAACTTTGGAATGGAACCCCTGTTATTACATGTGCACATATGATTCAACTTTCATACATTCAACTTTCACACACATTTTCAGGAACACATTATGTATGAAAGTAGAGGACTGCCTGTACATGAAAAAGATGACATAAATACCTGATGCTAGAAACTGCAATGTTAGAGCTAAGTGTTCCTGCACCATAATTGTCTGCCTTATTCTTTTATTTTTTTGGAAATGAGAGGATGTTACCAATTCTTCAAAGGTAGATGGCGCCAACCTTATAAAGTTCCAAAAGTGGGCTTTATCTCAATTCCTTCATTAACTGATAATATGCTACAAGCTGATACTTTCGTGAAATCCGTTTGTGTATCCACACATAATGTTTATTCATTTGCAATTTGTCTTGTGTCAGTACTACGAGTGTAGCAGCGATCTTGTGATTCTTTATTTTCATTCTGAACTGACAAGTGTGAAGTATCAGTCTTCAGTGTAAACACACACTATGCCAAATGTCAATGCAATTTTCACTGTCAGACACATGTTGCAGATATAAATCTAACAAATTTGGGTCCTGTGTCTGAACAACATTGGACGTAGACCCTTGACATTTATTCCTTGACAGAAGTGTCAAATGCAAACGCACCCTAAGATAACTTTGAATTACCACCCCCAAGTACTCGTACTCTGAAGCGTCTATTGAAGTTTGTATTGTGGTGCAATTCTATAAGTCACTCTCTATTTGTTGGTTATGGGGAGGTGCTGCACTCTACTGTCAACTGTCTTCTGGGTAAACACCCACTTGGAGTCTATAACATTCACATTAAGTGGACGTGGTACAAGTTCCCAAGTTTTGTTCCTTGTTTGGTTCTCTAGTTCTTCGGTAATCGCCTCTTCCCATCCTTCCTTCGCTTCAACTGCTTCCTCAAATGATGTAGGATTTTCCATAGGTAAGGATCCTACTGATAAGGCAACCATCATGGTCATGTCAGAGTCTTCAAACTTCGAAGGCAATCGAGGTTCCCTCTTTGATCTTCTTTGTTCCAATGTCGGTTGAGTCTTTGGTGAGGTTCTCGTGTGATTCCCATCCCCGTTGGGCGATTTGGTTTCTTCAGCTTTATCTTCGCTTGGAGTACCAATTACCTCCTCCCGTATACGTTTTGAAGTTTCATTGAATGTGACTGTGCGAACAGTAACCACTTTTCCAAGCTCAGCGTTCCATAAACAATAACCATTAGTAACATACCCTATCATAATGAGAGGCTTACTGCGTTCACTTACTTTTCCGGCACGATCCTCCTTTGGTATATACTGTGTGATTCTAAAATCATGGGACAAACATTGAGGGGTGGTAGAGCTCACTAAAACAAACAATTATTGTATAGGAATATATGGGTGGAAGTGATGCGTTGAGGCACAAACACAAAAACATAACACATTAACAGAAACATAAAATGTTTATTAGCAGCATACTTAACGAATGATTCCGTACAGAAAATGTTAAAACAGTTGCTGGAAATGCATCCACCAACAGTCACGCATGCTTGGCGACCTCTACATATGGCGTGATTGGCTGACAATGGTGACGATAGTTGAGGGCAGTCAAACGGTGCGCCAGTGACCTGCTGCATCAGCGAACAAAGCATTTGCGCTTGAGAGTTTGGCCGTGATGGGTGATTTTACGAATAGCGAAAAGGCAGACATGTATCTAATGTACGGTGCTGCTAATGGTAACGGCAGAGCAGCGCTACGGCTGTATCAGGAACGCTTTCCATGTAGACGCATGCAGAACCACAAAATGTTTGAGCGATTACATCGGCAACTTTGTGAAAATGGTTCATTTATCGCCAGTACTGGTGGAAGGGGTCGATCGAGGACTGTACGACAACCACACCTTGAAGAAGTCATCTTGGACCATGTGGACGAAACGCCCGGCACAAGTACAAGGGCTGTAGCATGTCGCCTACATGTCAGTCAACCAACCATTTGGAGAGTTTTACGCGAAGAACGTTTATACCCATTCCACATACAGAGAGTCCAAGCTTTGCAGGCGTGTGATTACCCTCTGCACGTGGCTTTCTGACAATGGTTCTTGCAGCAGTGTGCGTTGCAGCCGGCTTTTCCAGCTCATGTGCTATTCACAGATGAGGCGACCTTTACACACGAAGGCGTTTTCAGTGCCCACAATTCTCATGTGTGGGGAACAGAAAAGCCACACACCACACACCCACATGCATTCTAACAACGCTTCTCTGTTAATGTTTGGACGGGTATTGTGAATGATTACCTCATAGGCCCATATCTCCTACCAACCCGACTCAATGGCCGCTGTTATTGGATATTTCTGGAAGAGGTTTTACCAGAATTGCTGCAAGATGTTCTGATTGGCGTTCACAATCAAGTGTGGTTTCAGCATGATGGTGCGCCAGCCCATTTCAGTATGGAAGTCCGCAATTACCTGGATGCTACTTTTGGGGTGCGCTGGATTGGGCGTGGTGGGCCAGTCCGATGGCCACCATGATCGCCAGATTTATGGAGTCTCGATTTTTTCCTATGGAGGCATTTGAAAGCCCTCATTTACGAGACTCCAGTTGATTCCATTGAAGACCTCATCGCTCGACTATCCTGTGCGGCTGCACACGTGCGTGAAATGCCTGGCGTATTTGAATCTGTTCTCCAATCACTCCACCGACGCTACCAAGCTTGCATTACTGTCGATGGTAGCAATTTTGAACAATTATTATAAACATTGCTGTAAAAAGGCATTTAGCGGCGACGTTGTAAATAAACAATGTGTTGCATTTCATGTGTTATTTTTGTGATTGTGCCTCAACACGTCACTCCCGCCCATATATTCCTATACAATAATTGTTTATTTTAGTGAGCTGTACCACCCCTCAATGATTGTCCCATGATTTTAGAATCCCTCTGTATACATACGCAATAGAACCGAAAACTTACATTTTTTCCAGCTCAACTGGATGCCCGTACCATAACTCTGCTGGTCTCTGCTTGATGGACAATGCAGATGTAGGCAAACAATTAGTAATGTACAAATCCATTCGGATAGCTTCACTCCACATTGTTTTGTCAAGGTCTGAGTTCAAAATCAAACATCTTGCCATATTCAATAATGTTCTGTTCATCCTTTGACAAATTCTGGACTGCTCAGGATTCCTGGCTATATTTGACTCAAGCTGAATCCCCTTCTGCTCGCAAAAATCTTTTAACTCAGAGGAACTATACTCACCTCCCTTGTCTGATCTAAATCTCTTAACTCAGAGGAACTATTCTCACCTCCCTTGTCTGATCTAAATCTGTTAACTCAGAGGAACTAGACTCACCTCCCTTGTCTGATCTAAATCTCTTAAATCAGAGGAACTAGACTCACCTCCCTTGTCTGATATAAATCTCTTAACTCAGAGGAACTATATTCCCCTCCCTTGTCTGATATAAATCTCTTAAATCAGAGGAACTATTCTCACCTCCCTTGTCTGATCTAAATCTCTTAACTCAGAGGAACTATATTCACCTCCCTTGTCTTATCTAAATCGGGAAATTTTGCAGCAGAACTTTGCTGTCACCATCGCTTCATATTCAACAAATTTTTTGAAAACATCTCCTTTATTTTTTAGCACATATACACGCGTGAAATGAGAATAGTGATCAATAAATGTCATATAATACTTGCATTCTTCATGACTTATAGGTGTGATTGGCCTGGCAACATCACTGTTCATAATTTACAAAAATCGCATTGCTTTCTTGTAGTCTGGTATCGGGTTGAATGAGGAGCGAGTCATCTTTCCTCTCAGCATACATCACACATTGTGTTGGTTGGGTATACTGAAGAATGTCCCATTCTTCGATGAAGTATGTAACTAGTCACATTCAGATTGGCAGAATGATTCATTCTTGGGTAAAATCTTATGGTATACAAATTTCCAAGTTTCTCACCTTGAATGTAGGTAACACCATTCTTCCTTATTTTTACTGTCCCACACTCGAAAATCACAGTAAAAATAAGGAAGAATGGTGTTACCTACATTCAAGGTGAGAAACTGGGCCCATAACCTATTATCATAGATACCTTGCTGAGGTACGGAATTTGGAAAAGTGTTGTTTAGTTAAGGCAGAGAAAACGTTGTGTAAGGCCAGAATTTCTTGTGTGAAGCGGGATGTTCTCGTAGCAAGCATGGTGGAGGTAAACAGCGTACCTCCAAGCCTAAAACAGTTTGACGGTACTGGTTTTTCTGACTGGGAGTTTAGATTGAAAATCCGTTTGGAAAGAGAACAATGTCTGGAAGCTTTAAGTGAAAGGAACAGTGAAACTTCCGAAAATAATTTCAAGAAAATGGACTTGAAGGCGCGGGACATTATCGTGCAAGCTGTTACAGACAGTGTGATGGGAGCCATTAAAACGAAAACTTCAGCGAGGGATATGTTTTCAGCCCTGAAATCTACATATACGAGACAAGGTTTGTCAGAAAAAGTGTATTTAAAACGAGAACGGGGGGAAATGCAATTCAAGAGAGGTAGTCTTGCCGATTTCTTGGAAAGCTTTGTACGAAAAGTGCAAGAGATACGTTCAACAGGTGCTACCTACAATGACGAAGAAGTGATATCACAGCTTCTTATAGTTATGCCCAGGTCTTATCAGGCAGTTACCACATTGATTGATGTCCTATTTTCGCTAACATCTGAAGCGGTGACAATCGAGTTTGAAAAAATAAACTGAGCCAAGAAGAAATGCGACAGTTGAGAGAAAAGGGCAAACGGGAACACAGGAAGGTGTAGCATTTTATGCATCAGGCTCTAGGGGACGAGGTAAATGGTCTAATTTTCAGCACTACAACAAACCAAATCTATCAAAACTACCTACATACTTTCCTTTCAAGTGTAATGCTCGCGGAGTCTGTGGGCACAAAAAAGGACTGCCCAAATCGAGGACCGAACCAGCATTGGGGGGAAACTAATTATAACAGTGGTGGACGTGATAAGGGGTACAAAAATAAGTGTTTTTGTGTTCATGATGGCGACGATAGAGAAGAAATAGCGTTCTTATCAACAGTGAAAGAAGAAGAAGTAATGGTATAAGTAAGCTATGATAACGTTAATGTAAACAAAGGCAGTAGTGTTATGTCTTTGGCAGATTCTGCATGTACACATCATTTGATTGGGTCGGACGCCGCTCATTTACTTACAGATATAGAAGATGTGAATGCTTTAATAAATATTGCCAAGACAGATCATGAACTAAAGGCAACAAAGCGTGGCACTTTGTTAATGTCATACGATGACAAATCCATCAAATTAAAAGACGTTTTATTGTGCGGTGGCTTGCAGTACAATTTAATTTTTGTACCCAAAATAGAAAATGAAGGATATGCTTTGAAAAGAGTCAGTAGTAGTTGTGTGTTTTCTGTAGTGTAGTTCATTGTTTGTATAATAAAATTGTTTTCTTAATCAGATAGTATTTATTCCTAAATTCGTACCACTGCGAGGTATCTATGATAATAGCTTCCCCCTATCTCCTGCACTTGCCATTTACAAGTGTCTCCATATCTCTTACTCTTCCTAATGAACCTTACAATCTCTTTTTTCATACACTAATCTTCATTTTATTCCTTTCTGTACACCTCCTTATTTGTTCTATATTCCTCTGCATTTAGCACACAATCGTCCACAAATAGCCACACTTTGCCAACCATCATCTCCAGGTCAAGAGGCCCAGCACATGACCGTGTGAAACCCGTGATGCAACCCTACCTTCCTCCGACAAGGACTCCCCCACTTTAAACCTTTTTTTCTCCCCCTCAGGAAGTCCCCTATTCAATCCACTACCCATTTATCCCATAGCTCATCCACTTTTTGCATCAAAATCCTGTGAGGCACCTTATCAAAGGGCTTCTCAAAGTGTATGAAGCAGGCATCTACTTGCTGCACCATATCCTCCAGCCAGTTCTTTTAAATCATAACCTCTACCACATATTGTACTACAAGTATCTCCATCGCCTTATTGTACTCAGTGTGAGACTCACAGGCCTGTAACTGCTATGATTTTTTCTTTCCTGCCCTTGTTTGTAAACCAGAAGCACTAATGCTTACTAGAGAAGTATAAAGTACAAAAACAGCCATTGCTGTGTTCTTAGTGTAAAAGTGTTTAAAAAAATTGTCTCATGATGTTGTTTGAGAGAGAAAATATTTGTGCTTATTGAATTTTGTGGAACAAAACAGGAACACTCAATCAAGATGTGATATAAATCACTTCACAAAATAAAACATAAGTCAATTTACTATTAGCTATATTAACTACCAGTGAAATAACTCAATACTGGCTTTATTATATTTTATTTAATGAAAACTTCACTGAATGAAGAAAACTAAGACTCATTGGAATTATTGTGCAGAATCAAAATTAAAATAATGCTAATTGCAGATGTTAAAAAATCTTAAACTTGTTTAGCGATGAGTAGTAGTATGATTCATTCTGACTACCACAGTCTTTACAAAATTTATTTAAATACTTAAATTAAGGAAGAGAAATTTATTAAATGCTGCAGTCCTAATTTAAAAAAAATAATTTTTAATGTTGACTCTAACTTGCGTCTCACATAACTGAAAGAAATAAAAGTCAAAGTTCTTACTGCTCCATAGATAATTTAGAATGCCACCAAAAATTAATTGTGTTGTCTTCTCTCACTCAAAGTTTAAGTTAAATAAAAAATAATTGAAGTCACTTGAAAAGGTTTGTCAGGGTTTCCATATTAAGTTGTTCCGGTCCTAGTTGCCTTGTGCAAAGTATACAAATTTCTGGACCATATTCCACCTATTTTAATATTCGGAAGTATCTAAAATCATTAAAATAATAAAGTTGAATTTGCAAATTTTCAAAATGATCCAGTGCCTATTGGCTCCACCGGCCTACTCAACTAGATGGCATCACTTGGAAAAATACAGCTTCATACCAATTCACAATGGCATCATGCGTCAAGTGGTGCTTCCACAAAGACAGTGGACAGGACCACACTATAAATAAATAACTTCCTTTACTGCCTTCACGTGACCCGGCATCCTGCCCAGCTCTAACTTCTGAGACCACAACAATATAACCTGTATTAGAATGGTGCCGGGGAAGCCTCTCTTCCGGTAACATCATGCCTAGGTAGCACAAAAAAATTACTTACAAGAAAATACTGAACATACATAAAAGTAAAAAACAAAAAATTTTAATACTACTAAAACAATATTGTAAAAGTATTAATTACATTCTAAAAATTATTAAAATGAGTTGATGTCTTTGAAAAACAATATTTCAAGATTTAGGGTAAAAGTTGCTGAAAATCATATCCTTATTAAAAATGGATGGGTGGTGTACAAATACCACTAAAATTGCATTGACACAAAAGAAAAATATATTACTTAGAATTAAGAAGAAAATTACGGGAAAATGTAAATATTACATGAAAATCTGAACCAAAACAAAACCTTACGTAAATATTTACTGTAAACATTACTTTTAATTGAACTTATATACTCGAACTGTTATATTAACACTTTCAGTACCAATAGGTGTGTGTGTGTGTCTATATCTATATATATATATATGTGTATATATATATATATATATATATATATATATATAGACACACACATGGAATACTGGTTAGACCAGCCTTTTTTAGGAGTTTTTGAATATTTATAACAAACACAAATGACCAAATTATGCTTATATTTTAATTTATACATAAAATTACATACTTCCATAATACAGAAAAAAAATGATTTGGTAAATAACAATTAGAAAATATTTTCTTTATTGCTAATTCAAAATTGCATGTTTTGCCTTTTTTGAAAAAGTATGAAGCACTGTCTGATGTCCTATACGGAGTCATCTTTTTTGATAAATCACTGTAGTTTTTAATTGGTAAACGTAACGTAACTATATATAACTATAAGTGTTTTTCAGTTTAGCGACAAAATATTTGGCTTACCCCATGTTGGCGGGCCACCTGCCTGGTGCTGATACCAGGGTAATCTTCGACAGTGTTGATCACATGTTTCTCCAAGGCCAGTGTACATGTTTATATTATGAAAAATAGCTATCCAGATATTAATGAATAAACCTCCTTTAACTCATGGGTAGAGAACTTTCTAAAGTATCAAAGATTCTCTTTGTTCCATGTATTTATATACTGGTTGTTAGAAAATTGTAGGAATAATTTTAAGGTGTGGTTGGTAAGCACGCCAAGGCAAAAATTTTGTTACAAGGAACATGTGTCCTTAAAGGCCTCTCTACAGAGCTATAGGTTTCAAATGATGCACACTCCTTTTGAATTGGGTGCACTGCCTGGGCCACTCATATGGGTCAAGTGGAGGAGTACTTAGGTGCGGTGCGGAGCCGAGGTGGCCTTATTTCGTACGTGACTGTTTCATTGAGATTCATGAGAACATCTCACCTAGTTGGTAAGATGCACTGTGAGAATTCTTGCCTCCTGCCTTGATGTTCAACAAGTACAGAATTTTTGGCAGAGTGCTTCACATCTTGGTTGGCTGCGTTATTGCCTGCTTGCAATTCAGAGCTCACTTTAAATAGCTCCTGTGAAGGTAAGCCATGCTTCTCATATTTTTGTTTATGCACTGTGAACAGCTGTTTGCTGTTGTGTCTGGGGATTGGGGAATATTGTCTGCTGTACTGCCTGCAGGTCTGCTCTACTCCAGCCTGTACGTGATTGGCCCACGCAGCGCACCTAATTCAAACTTTGCGCCCATCCTTTTATGCCTTTAGCTTAGTAGGGAGGTGTTGGGACACACGTTACTTATATCAAAATGTTTTTTCTTGGCTTTCCCTATTAACCCTTAAAATTATGCCCAACAATTTTGGAACATTCAGTATACAGAGCTAATGTATAAGTTAAGAAGAACATTCAGATTATCATTAATGCTCTACTTGAGCCCATCATAAAATTTATGTTAAATGAACAAACAAAAGTGCTGCTAGAGCAAATGTCTTCTGTAGTGGTGTAAAATTTCAAAACAGCCTTCCTAATAACATAAGCCATAACTACTGATGATATAATTAAATCTAAAAAAAAACTTGGAATAGTTCTTACTACTGTATGTACTGAAAATCAGTATGTAGTGTATCTTATACAGGTGTCCCATTTATCACTGGCTGGTCAAACCCACCATAATTTTGTACCAGTGCTCCATATGAAAAAGTGTTTCACACAAAAGTTGTATAACTGGAAGGGGGAAATAATACTGCTGGGGTGTCAGCCTTATAGCATTATTTATTAGTGAGATAAAAGTACCAACAAGAGTCTTTTAAATGGCACGATGTATCTATTAGTCAAAAGTTCTTTTGAAGCTCGTCAAGACCTATTCAGAAATGTATCACAATGTGCCAATCTAAGAAACATATTGTTAAAAACAACCACAGACATTGGGACACATAAGGGTACATGAAGACCCGTTATGTGATGCCTTGCGGCACGATTGCACTGCATGGTACAGTACAGTATGATGTTAACGCTCTGAATTTGATGTAGAAATGATGTAAATAGTGCAGATACCCAGAGTTGCGTACCCCCATTCCACAGAGGTGGCGCTTAGAGGAAACAAAGGAACACACGTGACGTGACGACTACTCGATAAGTCATCCGTGTGCAGTCAAATACAGTACACTGCAAGGTAAGAGTTGTCGTAACAGAAAAGTACTCCAGCAACGAGAAGGTAGAAATGCTGCTCATCTATGAAGAATGTAAGTTAGCAGATGAATGTGTTTATATTATTTTACAGTACATTGTATTACATTCAAGTGAGTTGAACTGAAACACACACACAGTTATGTTATTATCATTATCAATAGCTTGGTTTGCTCACCCGTCGCTCATTCTGTTGTAGGTCGGCGTAATGCTAGTCATGCAGAGCAATTCTACAGAGAGCGAGACCCTGACAAGATCCCACCATCCAGATGGATGTTTTCCCATCTCGTTGTGAAGCTTTGTGAAACTGGCAATTTGAACCCACAGCAACGCAATCGTCGTAGAACTTGCACGGATGAAGCTGCTGAGGTTGCTGTTCTTGCTGCTATAGCAGTTAATCCACACGTCAGCACACACCAACTGGAAGCCAAAATTGGCATTCCGAAAACGAGTGCACATCACGTTCTTAAGCGTCATACGTTCCATCCCTTTCATGTACACTTACATCAAGAATTGCACAGGAATGATTTTCAGAATCGTGTATAGTTCGGCCAATGGACACATCATCAAATTATCGCCAACCAAACTGTTTTTCGGATGTTATTTTTACCAATGAATCGTCGTTCTCCAACTCAGGCCAAGTGAGCACAAGGAACATGCATTATTGGGCCATCGAGAACCCATGATGGCTTCGACAGGTGGACCATTAGCATTAATGGAGAGTTAACATCTGGTGTGGGATGTTTGGCAGTAAGCTTATGGGGCCTTATTTCATGAATGGTAACCGAAACTGCAGGGTTTATGCCACCTTTATACAAACAATTCTTCCTGGTCTTCTGTAGGAAATAGGTATCTATAAGGAACAAAATTAAAATGTGGTACCAGCATGACGGATGTCCAGCACATAATGCTGTGTATGCACATCGTGTTCTGGACTGAAAATATCCTGGTAGGTGGGTTGGTCGTGGAGGAACAGTTCAGAGGCCTGCTCTGTCTCCTGTCCTTAACCCCGTGGACTGAACTTGTGTATCGCTGCTAGCGGTCACCATTTTGAACTTCTAGTTTGCATGTTTTGACAGTGTACGTTGTGCGACATGTTCCTTGAAGAGCTTCATTGAACGTTTGACCAGTAGATGGTCAAAGTATTTTAAATGGTGCCCAGCAGTTTTTCATTTGGAGCCCTGGTACAGAGTTACTGTGGGTGGTAAAGATAAATGGCACATTCTGTATGTTATGTTTTGTTTTATATATTTATGTAACTGCTTTGATTTTATATATTCTGTATTTGCTTTGATTTTATATATTCTCTTATGAGTATTGTAAATAATTCTGCTATTTCTGTGCTACATATAATTTTTGACAAGTCTTATAACATATTTGTAAGTTCTGATGAGTGAGTTAAGAGATTTGGGCGGCTCTTAAAAGCTAGGTCTTGAGAGCCGAAATATGTTCTGATGGCTTCTGAAAAATAAATAACCAGTGATTGTGCAATGCCTGGTAGGACAGAGGGAACAATTTATTGTTCTAAAAACATTGCTTTAGTTTCTGAAATAATTAATGATTTTCACATTGAAGCCGTGCAATGCAGTGCAAAAAACTTCAGCCGGTTATAGGGTAGGAGCTGCTTTGGGTGTCCAGAGCATTGCATGTGTGATGGACACTGATTTTGAAATGTGTTTACATTAAGAAGAAATATTTGGCGATTTAGGAAAATAGTATATTGTCTTTTAGATTATGGGTTTTAATATGATAACCTATTAATTCCTTGAGAAGGAGGGAGGAAAATCTTTATGAGGATTCCATTAAGTTAATAGTGGTACACTGAAGAGCCAAAAAAACTGGTACACCTGCCTAATATCGTGTAGGGCCCCCGAGCACGCAGAAGTGCCGCAAGGCGACGTGGCATTGACTCGACTAATGTCTGAAGGAATGCAGGAGGCAATTCACACCATGAATCCTGTAGGGCAGTCCACAAATCCAATCTGCGCCAATTTGAGAAAGGGTTGCACGTCTGTCACGGTTAATGATTCTCATCAGTCGTCGTTTGTCCCGTTCTTTCACGATCTTTTTCCGGCTGCAGCGATGTTGAAGATGTGATGATGTTTTACCGGATTCCCGATATTCACGGTACACTCGTGAAATGGTCGTACGTGAACATCCAAATGTTATTGCTACCTCGGAGATGCTATGTCCCATCTATCGTGCGCCGACTATAGCACCACGTTCAAACTCACTTTAATCTTGATAACCTGCCACTGTAGCAGCAGTAACCGATCTAGCTGCCTACCTCATCGCGTTACTCTGATCGGTTCCATACCTCTGTTATTTGCATATGCAAACCTATACCAGATTTTTGGCTCTTTAGTGTATATTGTAGAAGCATATATAACCAGTTGGATAGCTTCTGGGGAATGGCCGAAGGATATGGGGCAGATGTGGTGGTGGGTCGGTTGAGACAATATAAATTTACACTCTACAGAAGACAGGGACAGGAAAGAAGGAGGAATAATGGTGTGCTGAAGAGAGTGCTAGGAGGGGTGGTGTGGAATGGGTTAGTGATGTGGCTGAGGTGATGGAAATTTTTGATAAGGGGGAGATTGCTAGCAGTGTACAGGCCACCAGGTCAGGGGTTGCAGGCAATATTGGTGGTCAAGGAAAGGATTGATAAACTGAGGTACAGGCAAATAGTGGCAGGAGACCTGAACATGCTAAGTGTAGAGTGTTTAGAGGGAGTTGAGGGGATGGGCAATATGATGCAGAGGATGGCATCACAATTAGTGGACAGAGTTTTGGCACAGGCAGTAGAAACACCCACAAGAAGTAATGGAGAAGATGTTGGGGCAGATGTGGTGTTGGTTAGGCCTGAGAATGCCATAATTGGTTCTGTATACTTAGATAGAATAATGGTAACGATATTCTGGTGGTGGAAATTGGGAATGGAAGGCTGATGATAGAGGAACCTAGGGTTAGAGAAATATGGCAGTATAGGAGGGGAAACAAGAAGGGGGCAGAAATTTTCTTGAGGGATAGGTTTCAACAGTGGGTCAAGGTAGAGAGTGTAGACAGCTTGTGGAATGAATTCAGAGGAATCTTAGAGAGAATGTTGGAGAAAATTGCCCCACAGAAAGTAATAAAGGCTGGGGATGATTCTCTGTGCCATGGATGGGTGATAAAAAGAATGAAGAGGAAGTGTAGACAAATGCACGCATGGTGGTAAAGCATAGGATTAGATAGTACCAGTGTTCGCCAAAGTGGGCCACCCAAAATAAACCACCTGGGTTTTTTTGGGTGGGCACTTGGAAAAACCCATTTGATGTACCAAGTGGGTTTTTTTTTTTCCAAAAATTTTTAACTTTTACTACTGTATAAAATATGCAGATATGTTGATTAAATTTTATTTTATTCACAGGAAATAGTTTGACTCACTATAAACACAAAATAAGTGAGTTATCTGTACTGAGCAGTTAGCAGAAGGAGATTTCCCCATCTACATTGCTGAAGGAGATTCCTCCTCCTATAATGCTGAAGGGAATTCCCCCAACTAAAGAACCAGACTGACTGAGGAGTACTATATATGAAGGAGTTCCCCTTTCCAGTTACACAAATGAAGCTGATTGGTTAGGCGGTAGATATCTGGTTAGATACACAGTAATGTGGCAACTACCTACAAACTGTTTTCTACTGAAGTGCCAAAAGAGTTGATACTGGTATTGAAAGTTTTGGTGTTGCTATATAATGGATAATTCTGTTTATTACAAGGAATTATGATAGCATGAATAGGAATTGTAGTGGTGTTACCTTGTAACTGAAAAAGTTTACAGTCCATTATGTAAATTAATACTCTTATTGTGTTTGCAATCAGTATATCAAGTGTGGTGTTCATGCAAATAGTATCATTTTGAAAAGTGTAGTAAAAGATATTTTAAAATATCTGAGAATCTAGGAACACGTCTAATAAAAAATGCCAAAAGTGCATGGAAGTAGACGTAAGTTGGCAAATGAGTGGAGAGGATAAAGAAATATTGATGGTGATTCTAAATATAGATTTAAACATTGTGAATTGAAGTTAAGTTGCAAAATAGAAACAATACGAACTCTCCTACAGAAATGTTAAGCTAGAAAGGTACAGGAGAGAGAAGTGAAGGAAATCTGGAACATAAACTGCTAGCAGCAGCACAGCCTTCCTTTACTGAATCGAGTAGATCCTCTTCCACAAACGTTTGTGCATCAGCCTGTCCAAGTCCAGTCTGAACTTGATAACTCCAAGGAGATGATCCAGATATTAAGACCCGGATACAAAGCACTATCAACAAAAGATATTGGTGGGAAGCTTTCGGCTGATGCTGCTCAACAAATAGAGCTACATCTGGTAGAAAAGTACATACAATAATAGTAGTTTAACAGTAACATTGGATGAATGGCCAAGCGTTAAGAATAACCCAATTCAAGTCGTTACAATCTATACATGGACAGAAAATTACCTTCGTAAAGTCTGTGATGCAGGGTCATAAAAAAAGTGAGCATTGTGCAGCAATTACAGAGGTCGCAATGGAAGAATGATAAGAAGACGGTAATTATTAAGTTTAGGGGCTTTTCTGTAAATAACAAAAAAATTCACGGAAAATGATATATTTCCACTCTACTAATGATGCAGAACACATATATACGAGGGGCATTAACGTACGACTAATTTCTTAATATGTGCCCACCTAACCTAACAGAACCTAACCTCACGATGGGTGAATCACTGTTTTACATTTTTAAACGTAGGATTGTAGGGTTTTAAACTAACCTAGGATTTTTGAGTTTTAAACTAACCTAGGATTGTAGGGTTTTAAACTAACCTAGGATTTTTGGGTTTTACACGAACGTAGGATTGTAGGGTTTTAAACTAACCTAGGAGGTAATAATTACAATTAGGGGCTTTTCTGAAAAAAAAAACAAAAAAAAAAAAATTCACAATTATTATATATTTCTACTCTACCCAATTTGCCAAGAAATGATTTCAACAGGCAATCCAACCACTACGTATTCTCTCGCAAACTTTATGAATCCAAAATTCTGAGGGCAACATTTAAGTGAAGAGCAAGAACACTCCGAAGAAATGTGATTAGCTTGAAGACCGTCCTGAATTCCTGCTTGTCTTCATGGCCTTCAAGATATGTGATACAGACTATTATCCTGCTCCTATGATGCACACCAATGTTGTACAAGAGTTTTCCTTGCTAAAATGGTGGCAGATCATGGCAAAAAAGAATTAAAGAAACTCTTAATAAGTTTCCCTTTTAATTTTGTCCTCTTACTTCTACTTGCATTCAGCACCAGCTTCTTCTGTTTCAGTCGAGAGATACTCCTCTACATTTGGATTGGTTTGGAGCAAGTTGCGCAATTGTTTAGGAGTTGATAAAACAACAATACTAAATAAAGTGTATCGTTATTTACGAGACTTCCATAGACGGAAGTTTAGATTGGCTGAAATATTAATGTGTAATGTTCATTTAGTCTACCTATTGCATGCCACTGGCTACTGTGTACTGTATTACTGGAATACCATTCAAAAATTGCCAATTTAAAAGGTAGGCTTTATACTTGCTGGTTGGTATCTGTGAGAATGAGACTGATGCAGTATGAATTTCTGGCACTTGTAGTTGTTAAACATTTATTTCAATACCTTCCTTTTTTTGTTACTGTTATGTTGCAGTGATGAAGAATAAATTTTTGTTTCTATAAGGAAAACTTCTATTCTTATCACTACCTCTTTAGCATGTTCATAATGATTTATACTTGCGATCCTCAGTAAAAAGAAAAATATGTACAAAACAATACATGTCAAGTGTTTTTATGCACAGATATTCTATTTACACAACTTACGAAAATATGTTTTCAAAAACACCACACAATTGCAGGTTATGGTGATATTTGACAATATAATAACGTGATAGTTGATATATAAATTGTTATAACATAACATAGTGTACAATAGGAGCTACATTACGTAAACTGCTATAATATCAATTTTTTCTTTCACACAATATTTAGCAGTACTTAAAAAATAAACATTTTCCAATATTTATTAAGAATGTATTAAATTTGGATTCTAAATACAGGCATTTGATTAAATAAAGTAAGTTATAAGTGTCCAGGTAAATATAACCAAAACAAATATTTAGAGTATACACGTTTATATTTAGCTGGGTTTTTGTTCCATAAAAAAACCTAGAAAATCCTGAAAAAAAAAAAGTGGGTTTATTAATAAAACCCAAGTGGATTGGGCATGTTGGCCTTACCATGAGAGCTACCCTTAATGAAACCTCAACCACTGTCAGAAATGTCATCATATTGTTAGATCCCAAGCAAGGGCTTAGTACCCCCACATCCAGCAACCAGTGTGAGGGACCAGTCTCTGCCATCTGGCCATAGTGCACCACCATCAACAAGAGCTGTTGTATTGTCTTGTGGAGAGACCTGACACGACAAGGATCAGACTAAACAGCTGTGCAACAAACAAGCAAGGTGCACACGTTAATGTTTTATAGAGTCATTTTAACATTCACATTGTCACATTAGTTTTAAAGAAAGTTGGAAAAATTGTTGAAACTACAAAGTGTTTCTTATAATGTCAAGCAGCAAGTTTCAAAGAGCACACTTTACTCAATAGAAAATTTTAGGCTTGGATTAGGCAGCTTTTTGAAATGTATTCTCATCATTTATATCCCTAAAATTTATATGAGGGCTACAATTTTGTTGCTGATGTGTCTACAAATAAAATTGTGCTGATTTACTTACAGGTGACGATACTGTCCAACATGCCGTGTTGGTACTACGAGAAAAAGGAGCTGCGCAACACTCCATCTATGGTAGATGGAATAGACTATGATGCAGAGTGCAGGTATCGCAGAGAAGGTGCAAGGTTCATCATTGAGTCTGGGACAAAGATGGACCTGGGCTACAACACTGTAGCAACTGGGGTCGTGTACTTTCACAGATTCTACATGTTTCACTCCTTCCTCAACTTTCCTCGATATGTAAGTATCTGAATGTTGTTCAATTTTCACTCCTTTCACCCCTCTGATGTTTCATGTAGTAATTATTCAATACAAGTATGGTTATGTGTTTATCACAGATATTATCAGAAATATCTCTAGTGTTCATTAGAATGTAGCGTTTCAGAAATTTGATAAGATTTTAAGAACCAAAATTGCAAATTTCTGAAATCATTTGATAGTAACATCTGGGGAGGGGGTGGGTACATTGTGCCATTTTAGAATTTAAAAAATAAGGAAATATATTTCATGTCAAAAGTAGCACTTTCCTTGGCATTTTTATTAACAGTAATATGAACACTAAACAGCATATTTGTTAGGTTAAGTCCATTCTCAGTAAGTTCACACTTTTCTGAACCCTCGCTATAGTTCTACTTTCAAGTAACGATAAAACATATCCTTCCACTACATGTAAATGAAAATATTATTATGGGAGATCTGTTTCAACTGTCAAATGTTTTGTTTACATTCTTCAGCTGTCCAAACAATGCTGTTGTATTTCCAAAAGTGTAAGATATAAATGTAAAAATTTTTTTTAACCATATTTATGCCAGTTTTATGACTTTTGACAGTTTCTGTATTGATGATGGTACAATTGGTGATTATTTTATAGGTTATTAAAATATCTGTGTAATTCATGTTTTGTGTTATTTTATCACGTTACCTTAGCAGTGACAAGATGGTGCCTAAAATTATAAACACTCTCATGCCTGCACACTGACACTGTCACAGCTCATATTTTTTTCAGTATGCATAGTTTCTATTAGTTCTTCCTTTCTTTCTGAGAAATTTATTGGCAGTTTGGCAGATATTCACTTCACATACGTAGAGGAAGCCCAGTAAAGCCTCTGTTTACCAAACTAATTGGTGGGACATACAGGTCGGTAAACCAGAAAGTCCGGTTAAATGGCACAGTACCAACAAAAATGTATAGTTTAAAATATTTTAGTTGCTCACTTTAGCGTTAATGTTTTCACCATGGTAATGTCCGTATTTACCCATCCATGTACCACTTGCAGATTTTTTCTCAGAAATGAGAAAAGTATAGTTCCTGGTTGCCCTTTTTGCGATAAGAATACTATAATAGGCCGATATGTATGTGATATGAATATTAGTACTGTCAGCCACGTACCGGTCTGTGCTACGCGTCGCCAGGCTCACTAGGCTCGGACTGTAAGTGCCCTCTAGTGTTATCAATTGCCTGCTTTTTGTTTTTCATGCTTTATGCGTACATATGCCAGACAGCTAAAATTATGTATTATAACAGGCAGAAATTATGCTTGTATCATCGCTCTCCTTAAAATTCATTTTAAGCACTTTTGTGTGTGTGTGTGTGCGTGTGTTAATTGTGAGCTGCCCTGTGTGCTTAAAAACAGTGTTACGAACAAATGATAAATAATATAAAATAATAATAAAAAGCAATAGTAATTATGGCTATTATCATTGAAATAACTACAAAGCTTATATAATTTTGATTTGTGTAATGAAATAAATGTATTTGAAGCTTTTAACCGTACGTTCAGTTAAATTATTTCAGTAGTACATATTTGGTTTAAAGATGATGTCCATTGATATAAAAGCAAATGTTTCTAGTAATAAATATATTATATCCTTTGTAATATGATACTTAATAAAACAGCAGCAAATGAAAATGATAATTTATAACACGGGAAATAGTGAGAGGGAATTTTTCAGGACTATATTATTTGAAAAGTGATTAAGATTTAAGCTACTGTTATTCACAAACATTATTGTTAGAGAAAACAAACATATAGCAAACTATAATGTATTCACGGTAACTTCAAGATTTTCTGAAGCCCTGCTAAAGATCTACTTTCCAGCCCATTTCGTNAATTATTATTGGTTAAACAAGATAATCGCGCCATTTCTCTGGCACGTGTGTCGACCATATCTCGCCAACAACACACGGAACGAAGGTTTGTAAACAAATGGCCGCTCTACTTTCACTTTGAGCGTGATTTTGTGAGTATGCAAGAAACATTGAAATCAAAGTACGTTAGCATCACGTCATTAATAATTGGCATAATAAGATACAAGTCTTTTCGAAATCCATTTGTAAGTGATAAATTAACAATTACATTAAAACTTTAGAACTATTTCCTCTCTTTGTGCTGGCAACCTAACGGCATAACTGTATCCGCGCTCGCCGCTGTTTGTAATGTTATATGCATGTGGCTAACGGCTAGGGTGATTTTTCAAAGGTTCTTTTCAAAAGTACCGAAGATACCGTGAATGGATTATACCCATGTTATCTCATATGAATTTAATTTTAAACTGAAATCTTTCTTAATTAANCGAAGATACCGTGAATGGATTATACCCATGTTATCTCATATGAATTTAATTTTAAACTGAAATCTTTCTTAATTAAAGTGACCTTTGTGTGTGGTAGCTGCAAGCTGCCCTACGTGTTTGGAAACAGTGTTGAGAACAGAAGATGTGTGTCAAGGAAGTGTGTATAATAGTTTGTACCAGTCCTTGGATCAGATGCACAGCTGCAAACGTGTCGCACACCATGTGTGAAGAGGAGCAATAGGATAACAACCAAAGCATACACACTCGCAAACTTTCCAGTTAACTTTCCACAGTAAATCTGAGGGCCTGGAAAAAAATTCGAAAATCATATATATATCATTGCACACTACATTGAATATACAGACACATCTTAGGTCTTTCAGTTTGAGGACGTGTGTGATGTCCGGGGATTGCCAGATGTCCTTAGATTTCTGCTGTATTATTATATGTAAGTCCTCAAATAGGGCACCAAACACACACACACAGACACACATGCAAGTGCACACACACATACACAAAAAAAAGACAACACATTTACACCCATAAATGATTATCTTATTGTATTGTGATAAAAGCTCTTCGTTCATCTTCTGGTCTTTCTTTCCACCATGTCAGTTTCCTATAATTCATCTGTTGATTTTTTAAAAATATTTGTTTCCAAGTTTTCTGTCTTTCTTCCATTCCAGTATTTTCCTCTAAGTCAAGCTATAGTTATTATATACTTTGTGCCTGTAATATGAGCATGCACTTGTGCATATTTGCTGTGAAGCATGAGTAGTTCCTTTGTTCTTTTCTTTACCCTGTAGTATATGTGTGCAAGAGAATCTTGGGTCAAGGTGTGAAGCCTGGTGAAGATGAAATGAACAAGTGATGTAATACTGCAATATTAGGGAAAAACCAAAGTGCCCCAAAGAAAACCCACTGGCCAGTGGCAAAGTCTTTCACTTGCCCCACATTCCTCACATGCAAAAATCCATATTTTACCCCGTTGGAAATTGAAGCCAGTTTGTGATATCAGGAGGCAAGTGGTCTGACCACTATGTTACTGCAACTTTCAGTTCATATTAGTACTGTGCTGCATGGGTGATGTGGCCAATATGATAAGCACATTTCCTTGGCAGGTGACTGCTTGCTGCTGCTTGTTCCTTGCCGGGAAAGTGGAGGAGACACCAAAGAAGTGTAAAGATATTATCAAGACTGCTCGCATGTTACTGACGGACCAGAAGTTTGCAACTTTCGGAGAAGACCCAAAGGTACGATTGATGTAGTGTCCATACTATTTGTAATATATGTGATCCAATGGCGGTGAACCACTCTTGACCACCACTGCACAGTGGGATGGATTGCAAATCTAGCGGGAAAAAATTACGGAAATAATATATTTACATGTGGAGTGCATAAAACGTACTATGAGTGAATGTTAAGTGATGCATGAGATAAATTAAGATACACATAGAACAGCAAAATAGATTCGCAACTCTGCGGATTGAAACACTAGGCTTTAGCATTACACAAACTAGTTGTAAGAAAATTACCTGAATATCCTTTGCTGCCCTAGTCTTATTCCTCAGTATCACCTCCAGATTTCTAGTCGTCCCCCACTTCGTCACTATCTTCTTCTTCTTCTGGGCCTCCTTTGTTTTAATGTTTCAATTTCAGGTTCCTAAAAGAGATTTCTCACCTCTTGTGGTAGAGATTCTTGTTTCTTGTTGGGAAAGGGAGTAATGCTAGTTAGTACAGGGTCCAATGTTATAAGAAGTAGGTTGAGGATATGTTGCATGTTTGCTATGCGTAAACATTTTTGGGCATATCCTTCACGGAATCTCTCCACATGCTTACGTCTCTAGCCTCTTGTGCCTCTTCACTGAGCATTCCAATTGTTTGCATGGCTGATGCTATTATCTCTCCACGATGAATGAGAATCGCTACTATCCTTTCCTCCCTCCCTCAAGCCACGCCCACACCGCACCAAGCTTCCTTCCATCCTCCGCCTCTCCAGTGCTCCTATACCGCTCCAAGCTCTCTTCCACACCCCTACTCTCTTTATTCCCCCTGCCACATGTTTTGACTATCATCTGTAGACACTTTTAAAGTTGACATTATATCCTGTACCGTTGCCTAGCAACTGTTGTGCCCTATGTAACCAAAAGTGTGATCCAGTAGTTTTCTACAGTATAGTCAGAGTTTTCTTGTCTTTCGCAATATTTGCATAATAGTAACGAAGGAGCGATGGTTAATTGTTTTGCATGTGGCTGCAATCACAATATGTTAGAGAGACATGCAAATTCTTTAGTATCCCTAAATACAAGGTCAAAATTATTGATGTGGATTTGTATGTGTCATTACGTAAGTATTTGTTTATTTGAAATAGGTATATTTTAAGTGCAGTAGTAAAACTCCTTATAAAAGGCCCAAAAAATTAAAATTTAAAAAAAAAAACCATTAATATGGTAAACTGAAATAGGCCTATGTTATTTTTATCATCATCTAAAGTGCGGCTATAAAATCTTCATGTAGCAGGTTATGGCAAGTAATAAATATTCTATGAAGACTACTAAGCATATTATTAACAGTAGATTAAACTGTTAGTATGTTTCCCTTGTATTTTAATTTAAAAATGGCCATTCTTGTCATATAAGTTAATTTACTTTATTTTTGCAGTAGACAAACTGGGGAATAGCTCGCAACTCTATAGCTGCCACTATAAAGAAAGCTTGAAAGAGAATGGTCCCAAAATTATTGCAGAGGAGTGGAAAAGGAGGCTAGTTACAGGTTATATTCTGTAATAACTAACGTTTAATAACACGATGATACAACATAAGATGCAGTTGTACAGACCTTATTGTGCCCACAGTGGGCAGTGTACAGGAAAGTGGAGTACCTTAGGACAAAATTACAAAATTCTAGTCGAGGAGAAATGTGTGACAAGTAGTCAGCTGATTTTCTAGGAATTTTAATATATTTGAGGTAATGACAATTCCTGTAATACAGTTCTTGAAGTTAGTAGTCCTAGCACAAATGTATGTTGTGTAGGGTTGGAGAGTAAGTTAATAGGATAGGCGTAATAATAAATACATAACCTAATGTTATGTTGGTGGATCTATAGGGACTATAATAGTCATACCCATTTTGTTTTTTTGTTATTTGTCATATTAGGTTAGATTAGGTCTTCATGTATTTGATGTGGTTAAACGACACAATTTACGAAATGAGGGTAGTTTTAATTAAACAAAAATTTGGTACTTTATTCATTTCTTTCTAGGGATACGGTAGGTTCTTAGTTACTGTAATTTTACTAGGCTTAGTACAAACCTTTAGGAGTTTAGTGGCAATAGGGCAAATAAGTTAACATTTTTATATACAATTTGAATAACACAAATCTAAAACTAGAAAAACATTTCTTAATATCTATAGCCACTGCCTGTTATGAAACAAGTGCAATAATTTTACCATCAATATTGTGATTCTCTGACATTATTGTTGTGTGGTAACCCTCAGAAGTACAGGGTAGGTACACAAATTTGACACTGGAACTTTGGGGTTAATTTAAATTCTCCAAGAAAAACCCAACAAATCATTGAAATATCTGTCATTAAACCACAGAAATAATTACAGATTCACACTTGGACATATTAAACAACACAAGTTGAATAATAGCCATTTGGCTGCACTTCTTCCATAGCAACTGCCTAGCAACGAGTTGTTTGCATCCAATATGGCGTCACGTAGACGTCCATATAGCAGACGACTTCAACATCGTATTCTCATCCTCTTGCTCCAAACACCTCCACCCCCTTTAGAGGCAACTGTCACAACACGCAGCCCCAAATTTCCTTTGTCCTACTCTCCCTACCTTCATGCAGCGCGCAGCACTAGCTGTCGCATCCTTTCACCTCTTCTGGGGGCGGAAGAGACCACAAAAAACCAGTCAACAGACATGAAAACTGGCGCGATCAATGGCATTACTGTGTGCTCTCTCAGCTGATAGTGTGCATGGGACATTGAAAATTCGGCCTGCATTCGGTATCATATTATTTTCTTTTTCTAAGGGTTTAAAAGTTAGGGATTGGCTTGCATTCGGCATCGGCTTACAATCAATTATATACTGTATCTTTTTCCTTTCCTTTTTTGTCTTATGGCTGTAGGCATGACAAACATAGCCACACACTTTTATTTCCACCGGCAAAGTGAAATTATAGAACATATACTGGTGGAATTGGTCTCTTTACAGTCTGTTATTTTGTTTGGGTTACCTGCTTCTAATATTGTGCATGCAGGCAATATATTGAAGATTACAGATTTAAATAGTTATTTTGCTATTTCAAGTTTATATTTCTTATAGTTTGTATGGTTAGGGCTTCCTACTAACTCTAGTTGACGTTAGAATATTTATTTGCAACTTGAGCGACAACTAGTGGCCATATTTATTAGTATATTGGAAATATTTTTGTGTTTATATAAGCTTTTGAATGTGTTAAAATTCTAATTACATCAAATATATCTACTAGCTCTATGGTAGTCTTTGTAACATAGTTTGTCTATGGAATAAATAAAAACTGTAAGTTTAATTGGCTTGCAATGCAAAACTGCGTTTTATTAGGTTATGGGTCCAGAATGCCCTTTAGTTAGTCTAGAAAGATTTTTAGATGGCTTGTTTTGCGTATTTTCGTGTTGAGAATAAAGCCAGAAACTGTTGCAATAGTGATTGTGTGGACTTATGCAGAAATGGCTATGAATTCGTTTCTCACCAACGTGCCCAAGTTACGAGGGCGAGAAAATTATCATGAATGGGCTTTTGCCGTTGAGAATTTACTCGTACTCGAGAGCATGGAGAAGTGTATCAAGACAGATAGTGCAGTCAGCGTATCAGCAGGAGATGATGCAAAAATGAAAGCCAAGCTAATCCTCACTATTGACCCGAGCCTTTATATACATATAAAGCAAGCGTCTACTACTATGATTTTGTGGACTAAGCTACGTCAGATGTTTGATGATTCCGGATTCTCTAGAAGGATAACATTGTTGCGGAATTTGATATTAATTCTTCTGGAAAGTTGCGAGTCAATGACAAGTTATGTTACGCAAATCATTGAAATTGGCAAGAAGTTATCAGGAACAGGATTTCAAGTAAATGACGAGTGGATCGGCAGTTTTTTGTTGGCAGGGCTACCGGAAAAGTATTTCCCGATGATAATGGCCATTGAACATTCTGGTATAGCCATAACAGCTGACATCATTAAATCGAAATTACTGGATTTGGCGGGAAATGACAGTGAACCAGGCAGTGCATTTCTGAGTAGATGGCAACAGCAGCGGCAGAAACGCAAGAATAGCAACATTGGTAGTACGAATAAAAATTACAACAATAGCTGCGGTACAAATGTCAGAGTCATAAAGTGCTACCGGTGTAAACAAATTGGTCATTACAAAAATCAGTGCACCCAGAAAAAATCAGATGAAACAAAGAAAGGTATTCTCGGCCGTTTTTCTGAGTGGAGTTTTTATAAAAACAGACTGGTACCTGGATTCCGGCGCGAGCGTTCACATGACGACGGATGTAAACATTGTCCGGGATGCGTCATATCAATTGAGTATAAAGGAGATTATAGCTGCAAATAGGAGTGCTATGCCAGTGTTATGCTCGGGTGAAGTTGATATTGTGACCCTAGTCCCGAAATGTAAATACGAAGTTACGCTAAAAAAGGTACTGTGTGTTCCTAACCTCACTACAAATCTAATATCAGTCAGTAAATAATCAAAAATGCAAACAGAGGGGATTTCAAAGAGAAGTGTCGTTACATCTACAATAAACACAATGAGGTTGTGGCAGTTGCAGACATGTTGGAGGGTGTGTATAAACTGAGAATGGAGCATAAACATTGTTTGTTTACATCATCAAGTGTCAATAGTGCAGTGTGGCACAGAAGATTGGGCCACTTGAATTGTAACAACATGAACAAGATGAAAGATGATGCAGTCACAGGTATGTTCTGTAGTGATAAAGCAGTGATTGATAAAAGTAAATGTATGATTTGCTGCGAAGGCAAACAATCACGCCTACCATTCACTCATATAGGCACAAGAACTACCAGTATATTAGATACCATTCATGCAGATATATGTAGTCCCATGGAGGTGAATTCCATAGGTGGGTCACGATATTTCCTAATTCTTATTGATCATTTTAGCCGCATGGCATTTGTGTATTTTTTGAAAGCCAAGAGTGAGGTATTCAAATACTTCAAAGAGTTGAAGGCTCTTATAGAAAATCAGCATAATAAAAAGATAAAAATATTTAGAACAGATAATGGCTTGGAATTTTGCGGTCAGGAATTTGAAAATTATCTGAAAGAAGTTGGTATTTTGCATCAGAAAACAAATACTTACACGTATGAGCGAACAAATAAATTGTACCATTGTTGAGAGGGCCCGATGCATGTTGTTCGATGCAGGACTAGATAAGAAGTTTTGGGCAGAAGCAACACATACTGCTGTCTACCTCAAAAATAGATCTATAGCATCAGGATTGAATAACAAAAAGCCATATGAGCTTTGGACAAACAAAAACAATTGGGAGCGACATGATGGTTCATATACCCAAAGAAAAAGGAGAAAGTGGGATGCCAAAGCTGCAAAAGGAATACTAGTTGGTTACGCTGATAATATAAAAGGATATTGTATCTATGATCCTGTCAGAAACAAGTAGAGATGTGAAAATATTGAGAAAAATATAATGAAAGATATGGAAGTGTCAGTTCCAGGGGGGGATATTTCACCAGCTACAGATCAGACAGATAAACATGACGATAATGAAGATGAACTGAAATCTGAGAGCACATATCAATACTCAAATACATCTTCAGATTCAGAATATCATAATGTTGAGACTGATTCTAATTCTACATTACAGAATTCACAAAAAAAAAAAAAAAACAAGGAATGAAATGGAGAAAAGAATACGGAGACCCCCTGATCGCTTTGGTTTTCATACGCAATTTGTTTCGTCACCAAATGACTTGACCAGTGATCCATCCAGTATTAAGAAGCTCTGAATAGTCCAGATAAAGAAAAATGGATTGAGGCGATGAAGGAGGAACTTCAGGCATTTGAAGAGAATGATGCATGGGTCATAGTGAATGAAGTGCCATCAAACAAAACCCTAGTGCAGTGCAAATGGGTGTTCAAAAGAAAAATAAATAGTGATAATAGTGTACGGCACAGAGCACGGTTAGTGGCTCAAGGTTACTCACAAAGACCTGGAATTGACTATGAAGAGACATTTTCACCTGTGCTTGGGCATGCAACTCTCAGAATGTTATTTGCTTTGTCAGTGCAATTAAATTTGGACATTAAACACTTAGATGTGAAAACTGCCTTCTTAAATGGTTTTCTCAAAGAGGACATTTATATGCTTCAACCAAGTATTTGTAGAAATGGTAATAGTTGCATTGTTAAATTGAATAAAGCCATCTATGGTCTGAAGCAATCATCTAGGTCGTGGTATGAGAGGGTTGATCAGTGTTTGAATGAGTTAGATTATAAGAAAAATCCCTTGAAACCATTTGTATTCACTAAGATAAATGAAACAGTTAAAATCATAGTGGCTCTGTATGTCGATGATTTTTTTGTGTTCTCTGATAGTGAGGTTGTGACTGAAAACTTAATATCAATATTGAGTTCTAAGTTTAAGATTAAAAACTTAGATCAAGTTCAGTTGTGTTTGGGCATGAGGGTAAAAATTAATGATTTAAATGTTTTACTTTGGACCAAGAAAACTATATAGAGCAGTTGTTAAATAAGTTTAATATGTTAGACTGCTAGCACACCAATGGAATGTAAATAGGATATTAATAATGGTGATGTTTGTGTGATAAGAAAATCCCATACCAACAATTAATTGGTAGCTTAATGTACTTGTCTGTGTTGACAAGACCTGATATATCATTTATTGTTAGCTCTAAGCCAGTTTAATAATTGCCATACTCAAGTACATTGGACTTATGCAAAACGTATTTTAAGATATCTAAAGAAAACCAAAAATTATTGCTTAAAATATGTAAAGGATACAGCTGAACTGAAAGGATTCGTTGATGCTGATTGGGATAGTAATTGTGTTGATCGTAAATCCTATACAGGTTATTGTTTTGTTATGTCAGGAGCAGCTTTATCCTGGGAAAGCAAAAAGCAAAGAACTGGGGCTCTATCTAGCATGGAGGCAGAGTATATGTCAATTTCCGAAGCTTGTAAAGAGGCTATGCACTTAAGGACGTTACATAATGAATTTACTAATGATTTATATCCTGTTGTATTGTACAACGATAGTCAGAGTGCTCGGAAGCTAATGTCTAATTATGTATCTCATAGAAAAAGTAAACATATTGATATTAGGTATCATTTTGTTAAACATGCAGTACATGATAAGTTAATTGTAATAAAATATTTGCCGACAACAGACATGCCTGCAGATGTTTTAACAAATGTTCTGAATCCGATGAAACATTATAATTGTATCAATGGGTTAGGAATTTCACCCATGTAATTGTAGTTGTTTATATTGTTTATTTTATGTAGTGGGGGTGTTAAAATTGCAATTACATCAAATAATATATCTACTAGCTCTATGGTAGTCTTTGTAACATAGGTTGTCTATGGAATAAATTTAGCTCTAAGTTTAATTGGCTTGCAATGGAAAACTGCGTTTTATTAGAACGTCCTGACTTTTAAGTGTATGCAGTGCAAAAGTGCAGATAAATGTCATGTTATCAGACAAGCGGCATAGTTATGTGGTATGTGCACCGGCAGTTGACAGTGTCCTGAACTGTGAACTTCTGTGAACATCCTGCAGTCGAGGCCTTGATGCGGCTGGATGACTTTCCCTTCACTCCGACCATCATTTAAAAAATTACATAAAGGATGATGCAGGGACTATCTTTTTTTGATTACATCATTAATCCTACATAATATGCAGGATTGGAACACTTGTTGTGTTCTGTATATTACAGATGTAGGGCCTGCTCTAGGGCAAGTTAGGGCCATATGTCTGGTTATGTAGTGGGTTGTGTGCCACTAAGAACAGCAATGAAGGCATTTTCGGTGATAACATTGATCTATATGCTTGTGCTTTTCAGTCGGATGAAGGTATAGTCTGTGTCTCTATGCTGATGTATGGGCTATTTCATCAAGGACAAACTCTATGTGTTTCTGTAGCAGGGGTTCACTCAATTACTTGTCTTAGACTGATATTTGGTGTCAGCTGCAATTAAACAGACTTTGACCCACTTTCCCTCAGAAAGAAGGCTCTTGGGGTTGCATTTGTATGGCTTACAGGCTCTTCAAACAGCCAGGACACACCCGGTTACACTAAATGCAAGTTGGAAGTGGTGAGTTACATTTGGAGTGGTGTATGGCCATGCTTCAAGCCCGGTAGCTGTCCTGAAAGAACATAAATACATCTACAGTTTTGTATTGTACTACAGTATACATAATTTTACCAGAAAGCTTTCTGGCATTTGCTGTTTGTTGCTCAGTATTGTGAAGAAACTTTTAATCACCTCAGTACACCTCAGTGTGGGCACCCTTGGTTACGTGAACAGCCATTTTTCCAGCTGTCTATATATTTTTTGTGTAGCATATCAGTTACTGTTGGCTGTTGCATCTCTGAGGTCAGCCTTGAGGTCATTAGGCTTATTTACCGTGGACAATATCCTTAACGCAACCACATAGGAAAGCATCTAATAAGGTGGTGTTTGGAGGACCTGGAGGCCAAGGCATTATACTATTTCTCCTGATCCATCTGCATGGAAATGTAATATGTGTCAACGCTATTGAGGTGGAGCACCAACTTGCAAATGGTTGTTTTCCAGTCTTTCATACCGCATAACAGTTACATGTCCAAGCAGTTGTTCATTTTAATAATTTATACTTTGAAGAAAGGCACCACATGCTCACTTTTACACTGCGTTTCTCTTCTATAACAATGTGTATATGTTCAGTTTGCCCTTATTCATTCATTCATTGTTGTAAACCCTGCCATAAGATATCAAATGTTGTTCTTGAATTTTATTGGCAATTGTGGGATTGAATTACTATCAGAATTTAATGGAAGTCTGTCAATTGCCTGTAGAGATTAAAAGACAACACCTAACAGAGAAAAACTACATTACAGGAGGAAATATTTCATCCAATATAAATATGCAAATCGTGCAACAAAAAAGGCACCAAAATCCTATATTTACAATCTGTTGTAATTAAAAGATTTTGTCTTCTTATTTTTAGCATGATTAAATTAGTTTGTATATTTTCTCCTCATAAAATATTGCTTCATCTGTGAATGTTTGGGTACACGTCATTTGGCCTAAAATGGTTTTATGCCAAATTACTTTTAGGCCAAGTGCTTTTTAGGCCAAGTGACTTTTAGATCAAATGAATTTTAGGCTAAGTGAATTTTAAGCCAAATGACTGTTAGGTCAAGTGACTTTTAGGCGAAATGACTTTTAGGCCAAGCAAATTTCAGGCCAAGTGACTTATATTAAAATAATTTTTGGTTGGGTGTCATACTAACTTAGTTTCTTTCTATCCTTTGGTACACAATTTCACTGCTAGATTGCACCTTACTGCATTTTTGGTAGTCTTTTTGGCTACTATCAGTAGTTCCAAAAATATTTGCTTATTTGGCATCCAGTGATTACCTTTTAGTTGTTGGGCATGATACTTGGGAGACATTTAGAGTTAATTACCTACGTATCTCATTGTAATTTATTAATGAAAATTCAGTTCTTCTAATTATCTTTAGGAATAAATGGCTAAATAGTTTGCCAGACGTGAAGAGTATTGGTTAACTTTCAGTAGCAATTTAAAATAAATGGCAATCAATAGTTTATTATTTTCTAACAACAATAAGTTTTACCTCCTTAAAACCTATTGTCGTCGTTAGACTTAGTCGTTAGACACCACTTCGCCTTTGGAAAAGATAAGCATCTGTAACAATTTTTTGCGGGCTCTACCTGTGAACAGCTAACTGTATGCAGTGGACTTTTGGGCTAGCATTGTTATCCCGCTGTCCCATTGTGTAGTTCAGTAGGTGGCCATTTGAAAATGAAAGCACAAGGTCTAACAAACTTCTCCAGTCTTGCAGAGAAACTAACGAGATTACAGATCTCTTTGAGATACTGAGGTAGGCTTCGTTTATCACGATGTCAACGACATAGGTGTTCAGGAATTTCTTTCCAGTTGGCAGTTGCTGTACCCATTAAAATAATATTTTTGGTGTTTAGAAAGTTATTAATAAGACTATACTAAATGGTTTTTGTATTTATTCATGGTAATTAAAATCTTTTATTTATAAATTGGTTCTATTTTTAGAAAATTTCATGAAACAAATTTATATAAAATACACTGAAGAGCCAAAAAAAACTGGTACACCTGCCTAATATCGTGTAGGGCCCCGCGAGCACGCAGAAGTGCCACAAGACGACGTGGAATTGACTCGAATAATGTCTGAAGGAATGCAGGAGGCAATTCACGCCATGAATCCTGCAGGGTAGTCCACTAATCCATAGGAGTGCGAGGCGGTGGAGATCTCTTCTCAACAGCACGTTGGAAGGCATCCCAGATATTCTCAATAATGTTCATGTCTGGTGATTTATGTGGCCAATGGAAGTGTCTAAAGTCAGAAGAGTGTTCCTGGAGCCACTCTGTAGCAACTCTAGACGTGTGGGGTGTCGCATTGTCCTGCTGGAATTGTCCACGTCCGTCGGAATGCACAATGGACTGGAATGGGTGCAGGTGATCAGTCTGGATGCTTACGTATCTGTCACCTGTCAGAGTCGTATCTAGATGTATCGGGGGTCCCATTTCACGCCAACTGCACACACCCCATACCATGACAGAG
Source organism: Clitarchus hookeri (assembly GCA_002778355.1). NCBI lineage: Eukaryota > Metazoa > Arthropoda > Insecta > Phasmatodea > Phasmatidae > Clitarchus > Clitarchus hookeri. Next base: position 292,683 of record NQII01001864.1, read on the forward strand.
CCTCCACCAGCTTGAACAGTCCCCTGTTGACATGTAGGGTCCATGGATTCATGAAGATGTCTCCATACCCATACACGTCCATCCGCCTGATACAACTGGAAACGAGACTCGTCAGACTAGGCAACGTGTTTCCAGTCATCAACAGTCCAATGGCGGTGTTGGTGGGCCCAGGCGAGGCGTAAAACTTTGGGTCGTGCAGTCAACAACGGTACACGAGTGGTCCTTCGGCTCCGAAAGCCCATATCAATGATGGCCCATTGAATAGTTCACACGCTAGCACTTGTTGATGCCCCAGCATTGAAATCTGCGCCAATTTGAGAAAGGGTTGCACGTCTGTCACGTTTAATTATTCTCGCCAGTCGTCGTTTGTCCTGTTAGTTCACAATCTTTTTCTGCCCGCAGCAATGTCAAAGATTTTATGTTTTACCAGATTCCAGATATTCACGGTACACTCGTGAAATNCCAGTCGTCGTTTGTCCTGTTAGTTCACAATCTTTTTCTGCCCGCAGCAATGTCAAAGATTTTATGTTTTACCAGATTCCAGATATTCACGGTACACTCGTGAAATGGTTGTACGCGAAAATCCAAATTTTATCGCTACCTCGGAGATGCCCTATCTCTCGTGCGCCGACTATAACACCATGTTCAAACTCACTTAAATCTTGATAACCTGCCATTGTAGCAGCAGTAATCGATCTAGCAACTTTGCCAGACGCTTGTTGTCTTATATAGGAGCTGCCGACCACATCGTGTTACTCCGATTGGTTCCATACCTCTGTAATTTGCATACGCACGCCTATACCAGTTTTATTGGCTCTCCAATGTATGTACAAGTGCATGATTATTAAATATATTTCAAGCACTGGAAATATGTTTGGTTGAGCAGCTCTAACACACAGATAGGTAAAGAAATAAGGTTGATGTGCTATAAAAAAATTCCCTCAAAGTTATTATGAATACAAATTTAAACAGACACACGTGTTTATATATGCATATACATTAACATACAGTATATTTCTATTCTCTGTGACAAAATAAGGTGAAAACATTATACAACATGCTATCTAAAGTGCTTCCGAAGGACAGTCAGTACACACTCTTAAAAATTAGGAGCTAAAAGACCATGCAATTGCACATTCTAAGAAAAGTATTCACAATCAAACCGGCAGATTTTGAATAACAAGTTAATGTACAAAGATCTACTATCTGTGTAACACCTTTCACCATCATCAAAATACGTCATGATAAAAATGGGGCTGGCAACCCTGATTTTGCGGAACATTGTATGTCACCAACAGATGATGACTTCTCGAGTGTTGGATTAAGATGTAACACGTTGAAATAAATGAAAAAGGTCTGGTGCATAATTATTATTATAACTCAACCATTTCTGAGCAATAAGTGCATACTGTACACAACCACCAAATACCTTGGCCGGGTAATTAGGTAACACGCAGTACACCTGCGGTGATCGGAAGTTGCATGGCATAATACACTGAAAGATGAACAGAAATAATCGTGTCTGTCGACTGAACAGTGAATTAACAGTGTGAGGTACGCGTGGATGGTATTCAGACGTAATGTGTCACCCAGTTCCATCACAGTGTTCCCGAATGCAGTCGTGTCTCATGATGGACGCTCATGACCGGGCTGTACGTGCCCTCACATCTCCCTTCTCCCATCCTCATCATGTGTCCCGCTCGTCATTGGCTACTACCACCTAATACAAACTTGAATGTTCCCCTCCACACAACGAATATACGTATCGTCAGCCACATTGTACACCTTACCAGCATAATTAAGTAACATCGTGTACACACAGACCAAAAATACGTAAATGTGTCGTAGAACAAAAAGTGTCACAGCAAACCCCTCACTATTCTCGAGAAGGCTGTTCCAGCTCGCAAAAGTTAGTTCACAGTCACCCCATCTGTTTGCAGCGTTGAAATATCATATGGGAATCCCCGTGTTTTATTGGAGATTTGGATTCTACATCAATATTTATGGAAAATTTGTTAGAAAATGTTTTTGCCATTCGCTGTAGATAGTGCTGTAATCGGTTCAAAGTAGATTACTCTTGGTTACATTAATTGAGAACCACCATGGTTCATTCCAGAAGGAATCCTCAATAAAAACTACAACATTAGTGTCTTATAAATGTTGTCCTACCTGTAATATATGATGCGACAGACGATATGTAGTTATGCTTCTACATTTTTTCAAGGGGAACCCCCATTTTTAAAGCATTCTGCTTTCACGATGATCAAATTGAATCATGCAGATATAAATAATGTGTGCAGAGGTTCCCCTTGCCCCTCACAATTGAGGTGCTTGCATTCGGTGAGTCTTCTTGCCTTTCACCATTGAGGTGCGTGTATTTGGTGAATCCCACATTGTCTCTCATCTTCAGGATGTGTAATCCAAATGCTCGACATGATGGCATCCAACTTCGATGCAATAAGTAATCCGTGCTTCAAATGATGTTACACAACATTAAAGTGTATCAGCATCAATTTGCGCGCAAGTGTATCGGATGGGTTCGATTATATTGTCGCAAATTGTTGGCACTTCAAGATACACCGTATTTTAAAGGAAATCCCACAAAAATAAATCTAGCGACTTAAGGTATCTGGCAGGCCAATTTACCTGACCATCTCGACCTATCCAGCGACCACTGGAATCGCGATATAATATCACTTGTGCTGCTACTGTGTAATGTGCTGGACAACCGTTGTGTTGAAATCCCATGGTTTGTCGCTTTTCGAAGCTTAGGTCTTCAAGCAATGTCGGTAGGTCGTCTTACAGAAAGTAGTTGTATTTTCACCATTTAAAGAACGCGCAATGAAATAGGGACCAATGAGTTTGTAGTCTATGATACCACATCAAACATTTACAAAACATGGACGCTAATGTTCTTCTTGATTCAACCAGTGTAAGTTTCCAAAACTCAAAAACAATGCATGTTGTATTGATTAATCTCACAGTGGTTCATAAATGTCGACTCATCTGAGAACAGTACTCTGCGGATAAATTTGCGTTTAATTTTTTTTTTTTTTTGTAGTGCCCATTGACAAAACATTACTTCATTATGGTAATAATTGCAGTGTAGTTCTTGATGCATAGTAGACATATGGTAGGGATGCAATTTATTATGCTTTAGTATTCTGCAAACACTAGGTTTCGATATTCAGCTATCGACAGCTATTTCTCGAGTGCTCGGAGAAGTCACATAACTTTAAAAATCACAACTTTGAATAATCATAACTTAGAATTCTTGAAAAAAATCCACATAAGTTAGAACTATCATAACTTAGAAAGTCTTAACTTATAATTTTAATAACTCAGAAACACACAATTTAGAACAGTCGTGTAGTAGGAACACACAACTTACAACTATCGTAAGTTAGAAATGCACACATTAGAAAGTTTACAAATGCTGCTGAAATCAATTACTCAGCAGAAAAAGAACTGGTTAGTTTAGTATTTGGTAAAAAAATTTTCAGAGCTTAATTAACTTTTGGTAGAAAATTTACTGTAGTTACTGATCATGTCGCTTTAAAATAGCTTCTTAACTTGAAGGACTCCCATCTCTCGACTTACTCGTTGCGCCCTTAGACTTCTGAATTTGATTAGAGGTAGTTCAAAAACCAGGTAAGAAACATTTGACTGCAGATTGCCTATCTCGACTCTTAGACGCAGTCAAGGAAGCAAGTCTTCAAGTAATCAAAAGGAAGCGCAAAAACGTGATAAATTCTATCAATAGGCCCTAGCAGATGCAAATGACTATGATATTTTCTAGATAAAAATGGAATTTTGTGTTATATGACATGACAAAATTTTACTTGTGGTTCCTAACTCATTAGTTTAAGAAGTTATTACTCAGCATCATGACACCTCCTTTTCTCATCATAAAGGAATAAAAGGAACACAAAGTATTTTGAAATCCCTGCAATAATGGCCAACATTAAATAAAGATGTTGAGAAATTTATTATTAGTTGTGATGCTTGTCTAAAACAAAAAAGTTTGGAAGTTCAAAGAGAACCTTAGGGAATTTATCTGAAGTTAAGCCTTTCCAGTTATTCTCTTTAGATGTTTTTGGACTCGTACCAGAAAGCGAAAAGGGAAATGAATATTTTTCAACTTTTATAGATTATTTCACTATATTTATATTCTGAAACAACTGCTATAAAGAATCAAATTGCTGAAAAAGTAGCTAGAAATTTTGTACAACAAATAGTTCTGAAACACGAATGTCCCAACAGTCTTTTGACAGACCAAGGAAGAAATTTGGTTCCTAAACTAATGATAGAAACTTGTAAGCTAATTACAATTAAGAAATTGCAAACAACCCCCTTTAGACCACAGTGTAATGGATGTCTGTGAAGATTGCATAGAACTCTATAAGATATGATTTCATATTATGTAAATGAATATGGGAAGAATTTTACCCTTATGCTACACATGCATACAGAACTACTCCCCACTTAGTGACAGGTTACAGCACTATCTCCTCTATGGAAGTGAGATTAAGTTACTATGATTAGGTGACTTAGTACCACACATATCTTGGTTAACTAAAGATGGATCAATTGAGTCCTATGTACAAACCGTAACAGGTTAATTATCGGAAGCTTATGAGATCGCAAAATCAAGAAATACACTTTTAGTAGAAGGGAGAAAACAGTATTATAACAAGCATTTGGGAGTTCCATCTCTTCAAGTTGGTGAATATATTTATTTACATAACCCTGCAATAAAGAAGGTAGATCCCATAAATTTCATAAATATTGGGAAGGTCCTAATAAAATCATTAGAAAACTTAAACAAAGTACCTACAAAATTTTGTTAAAGAAACGAAAAGTTATTGTACATTCTGCTAGGCTAACGTTAGCTTAAAATCTTGCTAACCAAAATGAACCAGTGTATAAAGAAGACAGGGTAAGCAAAGACGAGGAAACTGAATTAAGTTAAGATGCTAATGTATCTTATTCGTCTCATCGTATACTTAAAGAAATAGGTGAGATAGAACCTGTATTCTAACAGTCAGGCGAATCTGAATTTATTGACTCAAATGAGGAGGAAGAAGTTCATGATGAATATCATATAATGATCAAACCTGTGAACCTTCTAGGTATTTAAAGAAATTTTTCCCAGATATCACTGAACACCCCAGGTATCCTCTTAGATCGAGATTACGGAGTGTAAATAATGAACATAATGTTAATGTAGATGAAGCCTCTAAGCATTCAGAACAGAATGGCGTATCGTTAAAATTATTCAATTTAGTCAAAAGAATATGTTCAGTTATTATTTTATTTTAATTCAATATTTCTTTCAGTTTAAGTACCTACCAGATTTCACAACTTTGTTACAGACGATACCTTAAGCGGATGATTAGTTGTGATTCGGGATCAAGATGTTCTACTCACTGGAGACAAGTGGACTATTGTCCTCTAAATACCAGTGCAGATTATGTCAACGAATTTAAGCTGCATCTGACTAATTTAAAGTTAGCCAGGAGAAGGCAGGGCACACCATCTTATCTCCTATCCGAAGAATTTTCAAGCGTGAATTGGTTAGTAAATGATCCTGAGAGTGAAGTAAATTACGTACTTTAATTTGGCCAGCTTATCTATTTAGAAATAAGAAAGGGTTAATTTATGCAGGTGTTCATGTTCTAAAATTTCTATTTGGAACTCTTAATTGTGAAGATTATATAACTTTGCATGAGTCTGTTAAAGAATTTGACAGCAGAAAAAAATTCTCCTTCATGTTATGGAAAAAAACAGTTGACATATTTAAAAGTCATAGATGTACGTGTCGCTAAAAACAGCAAGGATAATGAAATTATTGTTAACACTTTAACTAGCAATGTACAAGTTATTCAGGACATAGGTCTTCAATTTCTTACTAATAACAATCTCATTGTTAGTTATCTCGGATATTATGAAAAGAAAACAGCTATATTCGGAATCCTGAATTAACTTTAAATTATGTTAAACAGGAAGTTAATAATTCAAAGACGTGTTTAGCTCTTACTTGTGCCATATCTCGGGAATAATTCAACCAATTTAAATCAAATTTGGTATTCTGGCAGAGCATCTGTAAGCATTAAATTTCGAGCAGAATATAGTTGTTAATCCGCCTTTTTAAAGATAACACCAAATTAAGAAATAAATATTTCACATTATATCTCAAACTGTTAAACCTATTCTCACACAATTTGGCACATAAGTGATACTATGATAGGCCAGGTAAACGTAAGTAATTGAAATTGGTTAGGTACTTTTTTAAAAAAGGCAGAAATACAAATATTTTAGGTTTATTTGGTATATCTACCATATAATTCAATCAATTTCGACCAAAATTTGTATGCTGAAAGTATTTATTTCAAGCATCATATATGCCAGCACATAGCCACTTTTGTCAGCCATTTTGTAAGATAGCATACAAATAAATAAAGTTTTTATAATATCTCGGTAAACAATTAACCAATTTCTACCAAATTTGGCAGACAAGTAATACTGCTGCAGATGTTGTAAAATTGTATGTCTTATGTATGTCAGGCACTTATTAAAAAAAATTACACACATTTATCTATTTTAGCTTAGAACGCTATATTGTCTGTATCATGTACGTTGGCGAGATTCTGACAGTTCGACGAAAGTAGCGCCAATGTTTACTTTTCATTTATGTATTTTTACACCATCAGCTGGTGTGTCAAGTGGAGGCTGTATTTTTTATCAACACGCTGTCAGCTAATCCACTTGCCATTGTATTGTAATGCTAAACAAATTTTAAGATATTTTAGACTGACGNATCAACACGCTGTCAGCTAATCCACTTGCCATTGTATTGTAATGCTAAACAAATTTTAAGATATTTTAGACTGACGACATCTGTCTAAACAAATTAGTAGGTTATAAAAGTAAAAATATAAAACCTTGCAAAAAAGAAAATATTTGTTAACTCTTTTTTAATTTGTCCGAGACAGTGAATTTTGGTTAACATTTGTGAGACGGTAGTTGTAGCTATTATCACACTTTGGACGTCATATCTAATATTAGCAAACCGGCCCGGCTTCGCCGGGTTACAATTGGGAGAAGACAATTCATTTATGTGAAAACAGAATTATAAAATTATACTATGTTGGCCTAGGTTTTTAACTGATTACGGCAACTCAAAAGGAAGGAAATATTTTTTACCCGATAGCCAAGAAGTAGGGTAATGTTTTTGGAGTGTATCTGTGCAACTATCGCGTAGCTACCACATTTCCGCTTTCCAGCATCAGTGTGTGAAAATCAAAATGTGAATTTCATCAAGTTGTAGCTTTAGAAATAAGTGTATCTAGGTACTACTTTAGCGCTTTGCTGAGGGATCTTAATCGATCACCAAAGTTAAGCAACGTTTCCAGCGGCACACATTTGGATGGGTGACCGTTTAGTGGTATAACATCTGAGCGCTTCCGGGCTTCGGAGGGCACGTTAAGTAAATGGTCCCGGTTGTTATCGATTGATAGCAGTTGTTAAGCCATTTCAGAGATCCTTGGGTGGTCTGATAAACTCTGACACCAGAGGAAAAAAATATTTCAGTCCCGTTGCAGAATTACGTTTTGTTGTTATTCCACAGGAACTGTACAATTTTCCAGGATAAAAAGTATTGTATGTCCTATTCCAGGATCTAAAGTACCTACATACCAAATTTCATCAAAGTCCGTTCAGCCATTATGGAGCTGAGTGGTAACAAACATACACGCACACCTACACACCCACAGCTTTCACATTTATAATATTAGTAAGATAATTGAAACTAAAAGTAATTTGGGAAATTTGATTTACAACGCACTTTCATTTGCCCTCAACTCACCAGCAACTATAGATTGCAATGCAGTAATTCTCCTATTACTGATACTAAACAGTTTGAGTTGGAAATATGTGATGTGGAATAACGTTAGAATTGCTTAAAAGCTATTCACGCGTGTCCCACTTTCTTAGTTTTATCAATACAATAAAGTAACAACATGGAAACAAGGAAATAGGTTTACGGGAGAACAATATGGTGTATAATTTATGTAGATGAACGATTACCGGTCGAATAGAAATTTCTAGTACTCAAAATTGCTATACACAAAATATATATTACTTAAAAAATTATGCAGAGCTCGCGGAAAAATAAAACTATTGGTATCTGTTCGTAAATTTGTTAGCATGAATGCTTTCTTCTCTGGCTGGTAATACTTCTGGAAAGAGCGGATAGATGGCGCGCATGGCATGACAGAGCGAGGTGCGAGCCGTTTGCATTGCTTAATAGAGAGCGTTCTTTTTAAAAGTTGACTGTTCTTCTATTACTGGTTCGGAACAACACGAATTTGAAATATAGTTCATCAAATTATTAGAAAAAATAATTCAGCAATATCATGCAATATTTCCATATGCTTTTGGAATTAATATCAAGCACGTATGAAAAGCATGATTGGAGAGGGGGAATAAGTCGTGAAAAAGGTTTTGAAGTTGCGTTTCATTTGTATATGGATCGTTTTATTGTGCATTTAATTTTGAACACCTATACATTACTACTTTATCACGAAGTTTAGTTTGTAATAACAACAACCACTGTTTTGTGACCTCGTAAAATAAAATGTATTAATTAATCTAGAAACTCTTTCTTATCGCGTATGTTCTGCTTGTCTGATGTGCGTCGGCAGTGCACTCAGAATAGCCAATGTAATATTAACTTTTGTTCGTTCGTGCATCAGCTGATACAGGATTTTGTAAATGGCACTTTGTTTGTTTTGTATACTCAAGTTGCCACTCACTGACAGTTAGAATCTCGCCAACTTATATGAGACGGACCATATCATCAAAATCATGTAATCAAGTCCAACTTACCTTAGTATGGTGGCAGTAGATATTGCAACTATTAACGGTATGTATTCAAAGCATATTTTCCACCATTTTGTAAGATAATGCTGTACAAATAACTCGGGGAAACAATTTATAGATTCAAACCAAATTTGGAAACAAAATAGTACTGCAACAGATGGCGTAAACTGGTATATTTTAAGAAGGTCAAACACTTATTTTTAAAATGGCTGCTTTATAGCTATTTTAGTTTAGCGGCTTTATAGCCGTTTTAGTTTAGTATGCTTTATTGTTGAATGCATGTAATCAATTTCAACTTCATTTTGTATTCTGGCAATATATAATACAACTATAAAATGTCTACACAGAGCATCTTTTGTCTGCCATTTTGTAATATATTCCACATGAAAAAATAGCATTTTTATGTAATATATCAAGAAACAATTGATAGATTCCTACCAAATGCGACAAACAAATAGTACTGCATCATCTGGTGTAAACTGGTATCTTGTAAGTAGATTTTCAAAATCGTGGCTATATAAATACTTTAGTTCAGAATATTTTATTACCAAAACAAATTCCAAATTGACACTTTGTATGCTGGTAGTATCTATTACAACCATTAAATTTGTCTATACAGAGTCTTATTTCTCTGCCATTTTGTAAGATAGCCCCACAATAGAAAATAAAGTTTTTAAGTCATATCTCAGGAAACAATCAACCCATTCTTACCAAATATGCCAAAAATGTTTATTGTGGTAGACCATCTTAATATATGTAATTTTTTAAGTGCGACACTCGCTTATTTTTGGAATGGTGGCTATAAACCCATTTTAGAGCTTAGTTTGCTATATCTACGAAACTGTGCAACTGATTTTAACGTAAATTTGTATACTGGTAGTATCCACGACAATCATCGAATGTGCTAATACACAACCTTTTTGTCCACCATTTATGAAGATCGTGAATTGAAAAAAAAATGGATATTTTATGCCATATCTTGGAGACCAGTCAACTGATTCCCACCAAATTTTTCACGTAAGTATTACCACAGTAGGGTATATTAACTAACATGTTTTAGATACAGCAAGCATTTTTTAATGGTGTTAATATAAGTAATTTAGATTAATGTTTTATCACTGAAATAATTCAACCAAATTTTGTACGCTAACAGTATTCATTAGAAGTATCAATTATGCATACAGAGGTACTCTTTGCAAACCTTTTTGTAAAATATTACAAGGTGAAAAAATTGAACATCTTGCCATATTTCCAGAATGATTCAACTAATTTCCATTAAATTTTGCACACTATTAGTGCTTCAGAAGGCCATGTAATGCTAAATAATTAAAGGGGAGTAAGACATTGATTTTCAAAATGGTGGCCATATAAATATTTTGATATGTCTTGCATATATATTTAACATTTTAACCAAATTTAACCAAACATTTTGTACTGACAGTAGGTATTAAAATCTTCATATACGGAACTTTTTTTAAAGCAATTTTTAAGGTAGCACCGAATAAGAAAATGTTTTTATGCCATGTCTTGGGAACCAATCAACCGATTTCCCCCCAATTCTTCACACATATAGTACAACGGTAGGCCATGTAAACTGAAAGATTTTAAGTGGTTCGGACACTTAGTATCAAATGATGGCTATGTAAATATTTTAGTTTAATGAATCCTATCGTTCAAAACATTAAAAGGATTTCATCCGAAGTTGACTGTCCAAATCCTGCCTCCGTTGACTGCACGGTAGATTATGGTACGAGGTTTTCTGGGTACAAGTCCCAGATAAGGCACGTGTTTATTTGTAATTGTCTCGGTACTGTTGCATATGTTTCTGGCTTCATTTATGATGATCTTTCTGTCAATGAGACAGAAATATAACACCATGTACGTGTTTAAAAAGTGCAAAAAATTATTTGCACCCATTTAGGGGAAAGTATGCTCAGTAGTCATACCAGTAACGAAAGGTGTTATCTATTCTTGCAAGGGTTCCGGCTTCATTATTTCTACCAACTTAGTCACGACAAACAAAGCCACAACATTTTGTGTGTGTCTGCACACATTAAGGTCCTTTGTTCTACCCCATTTCTCAATACCAGTAGAACATGCTTCTGCGCCATTCCACTCTCCTTCCCTTCTCTCAGGAATGCGTCAGCGCTCTTGATCTGAAGTTAGAGAAATACAGAGAAAGCTGTATAAACAGCAGACACACATGCCTTCATACCTTTATTTATCTCTGTGTATAAAAATAAGTGTCCCGACTGACTGACGCACTCATCAAAACACAGTCCAAACCACTGGATATGCAATCATGAACATTTAGGGATAGCTTCTCCTTTACGTGCAAGCACTTGCTGAAAAGGATTTTTTTTTTAATTTGAGCCCTAATAGGTTGAAATGGTTAAAATGTGTTTTTTAGGACTTCTCAATATCTGATTTACACAAAGCCATATTGTTTTGCTCTTAACTTCAAAAGGTAGTCTATAAAAATAACTAAAAATGTTAAGTATTTTTTAAAATTCATTCCCTAAGAGAGTGAAAAGAAGTAAGTGTTTTTGAAGGTCCCTTAATAGCACATTAATGCAGGAAGTTAGTGTTAAGCTCTTTTCCATAAAGAAACCTAAAAGCTGTTTTCAAGATTTTTTCGACCAAAACTATCTAAGAGCAGCAATTGTTCCAAATGCCAGTGACTAAACCTTTCACAACAGATTTAGAGAAGCATACCTAAGGTCTCGAAAGCCTCATAAAGGCCTGCGATTAGCACCTCGTGACAAGACAGATAGACTGCGTGTGATTTGCACAGGCACATCAGAACTGGCAACTCTGACAATGTCGTAATATGCTGTTTACAGATGAATCATGCTTTTGCCTAACACAGTATGAGGGATGTGTGCGGGAGTATCGTTGCCAGGGAAAGGAGTATATAGACGCAGTAGTTCAGGAGTGTGAAATGTTTGGCGCTGGGTCTGTCATGGTATGGGGTGCCATCACTATCAATAGCCAAACAGTCCGTGTAGCGATCCAATACGGACTTTCTGCTGCCGGGTACACAGAGGAAATTATACTCAATCATGTTATGCCCATTGCAGTGGGGATGAGGTCCTAGTTTGTGCAGCAGCAACAAGACAATGCAGCCGCCTCCAGGGCTGCCCTATAGGAACTCCAAATTCAAGTTATGGAGTCCCATTCAGCAAGATAGACTAATGAGTCTGATGTCGACCTAAGGCCCCTCAAACAATTCAAAAACTTGCTGATGTTCTCACCAATTATTGGGAGAACATCTCGCAAGCGGTGGTGCCTCGACTGATCAGAAGTGTGCATCGAAGGTCTGAGGCTGTCATGCAGGCACGTGGTGGCTACACCAGATAATGAAGGGTTTCTCTATGGGAAAGTGTCACATGAATGGGACAATGATTTCACTTTGGTTTGGGACGTAGTGTTTAGTATCCGCTTGCCGCACTTATGGATACATCGAGACGTAAACGATATGTGTACTACTGTTAGCTGTTAGGTAAAGGTTTGAATGGTCTACTGTCACTTAATATATCACTGTGTACACAACTTGTGTAACAATATATGTGTTCCAAATCTTGTCCCTCTAATTGTTTTGAGCAGTGTATTTTTATGGCTATTCACATTCTAACGTTGGTCTCTTAAGTTACGTTACATTCTGTATATCTATATTTTTCGTATTTTTAAAGTGTTTCGTGAAATTATATCTAGCTGTTTTTATTTATGGAATATTACAATTAATACTGTACTACTTGTAATTTGAGATGTGATGGTCCTAACACTTAGCTATAATGTTATACACAAAGGTAAATTAAAATATAATGATATTATCATAAACATATAAATTTAAACTGTGTACAAAAAGAACAAAAAACTGTAACCATAGGTAATTACGATTTTAATATTTTTGGCTCAATGTTTTGCATATGGCTATATTTTAAAAGTTGAAAATAAGGAACATAAAAATGAAAAATTGAATATTATACCCAAATCGTCTTATAAACTGTTGTGCTTAAATTGTGTAAATAAATAAAACACAAAATATAAAACTAATGCCGATAATTGCGTACAAATTTTTAGAATGAATTTCTGATAGTAGTATAAGGGTTTGGTGGAATTTCAGACCTAAGCAGAAGAATATACTGATCTTGAGACTTCTGAACATACTCGTAAATAGATGAAAACATTTTTAAACCATTAACATTAATTTTCAATGTATTTTCAGTGATATTTGTGCCCCTAGTTGAGACAACCTTTTTTCCACGCAAAACCATCTGCCTTCAAACTTTAATTATTGTCCAAAGGACACAGTTGAACAGCTTCGACCAGATAGAGAAGAATGAACGCCTCCACAGATTTTAGCTCTTGAGCAAATGGAAAGCTGGTGGGTAGGTAAATGGGGCTTAATATCTCCTCGACAGCGAGGTCATTAGAGACGGAGCAAGCTACTCAGAGAAGCAGGAACAGAGAGGCCTGTAGCAAGGAACCATCCCAGCATTCGCCTGATGTGATCTCGGGAAACCTTGGAAAACCCGAATCAGGATGGCTGGACCGGGATTTGAATCCCTGTCCTCCCGAATGTGAGTCCAAAGTTTAACCACTGCACCACCTCTCTCTGCACTTATTAAAACACACAAACTTTGTAAATCACACATACACACACAGATATATATGTATATACATCAATTCAACAGCACAAGGAACAAGAAGTTACTGGTATAACTAATGAGCCTACTTTCCTCTATATGTGTTCAAATAAGTTTTAATAAAGTTCTTAACAGCTCACATGGTAGGTAGGTTTTGACATCTAGTTGACAGCAGTATTGTTAGAGATAAAACCAGAAACATATGCAATAGTAGTGAGACAATTACAAATACACACGTGCCCCTTATTCGGGACTCGAATCCAGAAACCTTGTACCATGAGGTAGCGTGCAATCAACTGTATTGTGGAGGTCGGATATAATCAGTCCTAATATTTTTGAATAATAGAGTTTACTAATCTAAAATATTTACAATGGCGCCATTCTGAAAATAAGTGTCCTAATCACTTAAAATGCGTAAGACTATATTATGGCCTACCATAGCGCTATTTGTGTAAAGCATTTGGTGGAAATCTGTTGGGTCCTTCAGATATGGCATAAAAAGCTAAAGTTTCTTATTTGGTGCTAACTGACAAAATTACCTAAAAATGTTTTGTGTACAATACTTCTAATAGATACTGTCACCATAAAAATATTTGGGAATTTGGTGAAATAATTTAATAGGGGTGACAAACTTACCTGAATGTTTATATGGCTGTCATTTTGAAAATCTATGTCTGATCCCACTAAAATCATGTAAGAGTACACGGCCTTCTGTAGCACTAATGGAATGCAAAATTTGATGGTAATTAGTTTAATTGTGCCAGAAATATTACAAAAGTTTAATTTTTTCACCTGGCAATTTTTTACAAGAACACCTGCAAAAGAAGGTGTCTGTATGCATAAATGATGCTTCAAATGAGTAAAGTTAGTGTACAAAATTTGGTTAAATTTTTTAATAGATATAACCTAATAACTTAAATCATTAATATCAACATTATTTAAAAAAGGGCCTACTGCACATAAAACAAGTTTGCTTACATACCCTACTGTAATAGGGTATGTATACTTGGTTCGAAATTGGCTAATTGGTCCTCAAGATATGGTATAAAACATCAATTATTTTCAATTGACAATCTACATAAATGGGGGAAAAAAAGATTGTGTATTAGCACATTCTATGGTTGTTATAGATGCAGTATACAAAGCGAAGTTATAATAGGTTACATAGTTTCGTAGATATAGCACATTAAATTAAACTTTTGTTATAGCCACCATTCTGAAAATAAGGGTCTAGAACACTTAAAATATACAAATTAATATGTCATACCATAATACAACTTCTTCGCCAAATGTAATAGGAATCGGTTTATTGTTCCCCAAGATAAACATAATAACTTCATTTATCATGTATGGCTATCTTACAATGTGGGCGGAGAAATAAGGCGCAGTATATACAAATTTCATGGTTATAATGTATAGTTAAGTTGAAACTTATTTCTAGTTTTATATTATATAACTTACTGAGGTAAAATGTTTATATGGCTGCCATTTTTAAATTACTGTCTAGCCAACGCAAAACACATCAGTTTACATGGTCTGCCATAGTGCTACTTATTTGCCAAATTTGACAGGTATCTGTTTGTTTTCTTCGGAGATATGACATAAAAATTTTAATTTATCATGTAATGCTATCTTAGAAAATCGCATACAAAAGAGTTTTTGTGTGGATGTAATTGTTGGTTGTAATATATACTTCCAGTATTCAAAGTTAGGTTGGGATTAATTGCTTGTTTTTGACGATATAGTATACTAAGCTAAGACAGCTATATAATTGCCATTTTGAAAATAAGTGTGTGACCTTAAAATGTACAAGTTAATTTCACCTGCTGCAGTACTACTTGTATGCCAAAGTTGGTAGGAATCTGTCAATTATTTTCCGAAATATGACATAAAAACTTAATTTGAATATAAAAGTAAGGATGTCCTTACTAAGTATGTGTGTATCGAGTTTGGTGAAATTCAGTTAGCGCGTTCAAAAGTTTTTAGGGTGGACACACATACACCTACACATAAGCACACAGACACACACAGAGGAAGTGATATCAATGGCCTTTCTTTCCTCCAGAAATTGGGCTATAAAAAATTATAAACTAAGTTAGTTTCTTAATCTCAGTATATCTTCTCTTTGCATTTATACTTTTAATGAATCACTACACTACTCATTATGCAATGGGGAAGAATCGATAGCAATAGCTCACACTGTTTTAAAGCATTTAGCAAGATTAGCCAGATGGCTAAGACTCGTTTTCCTTCCGGAGTCTTTGAATGCAAGTTCAATACGGAAAAAGGTTCATTATACAATAATTTAAAGAAGTATTTATACCTCGTAGATAAGAGCTTTAAAGAAATCTTTTAAAATTATTAAAGTTTTAGTTCCTTTCTTCTATGAAGGGAAATATTCAGGGTACCGATGTTTTCAGCAATGTCAAAGCTATAAAGATTGTCGCTGCTACTCTCTGCGGTTATTTTGAGTAACTATAACCTACCAGAAAAGCGATGATAGCACAACCTACCAACAACGAATAAAATCTTAGAATCAGGGAAATTTAGACTAAGTGCCTTTTAGACCAAATTATATTTAGGCCAAGTGCCTTTTAGGTCAAATAACTTTAGGCTAAATGAATTTTAGGCCAAATTACTTTTGTAAAATAAAATTTTTTCTGAAATTTTAGGCTTAATTAATTTTTAAGCCAAGTGATGTGCTCCCGTATATGTTGTTATTATTATTATTTTTCATAAAGTTATTAATATTAACAGTCAGACTTCTGTTATTTGAGATGCTGACATACTCTGGAATCACCAAGTTTTAGTTTTTGCCCTAGTTGAGTGTTGCATTTTGTGTGTAGTTGAGCATTAAATTAATAATTAATGCTAAGCTTGGCATACAGATTTGACAGGGTTTCATGTTAACTATGTATTCATGTTCTTTCTATATATTTAACACCTAGCCTACCATTTCTATTTTGATCATTGATGTTAATGGTATCTACAAAAGACAATTGCCAGCACATTGATATATTTTTGCTTAAAGGATTGTGCCTTCAAGAGTATGCCATAATTTATTTGAGAAACCAGGCTACATAATGCTGATTTTCCTGTACAGTTATCACGGTCAGATGAATGTACTGATAGCCACTTGTACTATTTTCAGACAGGAAATAAAACTTCCAGAGTTTTTCTGCAATCTGTGTAAACCTCATATGACCAGCATAGTTTGATTTCCTCTCATGTTTGTGCTAAACCCAGGATGACTTAGTGGATATCCTTCTTATATGCCTTTTTGAGTTTGTTGTGTTGAGTGATTGTGAGTGGGTGTGCTTTGCAAAACTGTTTAGTTAATATGCCAGATTGAGTAGGCTAACAGGCAGCAATGTGTTGATTGTATAACATTGACTTGGCAGGAGGAGGTGATGACACTTGAGAGAATCTTGCTGCAGACAATAAAGTTTGATCTGCAAGTGGAGCACCCATACAAGTACCTGTTGACATATGCTAAGTCTCTGAAGGGTAAGTCCACAAGTCTCGCTCACTCTCACCATTATTCCCAGCAAAGGTACCTAACAACATTGTCATCAGAACATTTCATGTAAATATCTCTAATCTTGGCTATTATGGAAATTATTGTTAGCCACTATACTGTACATACAGTAGAGCCCAGTAAACCGGGTTCAATTCCCGGCAGGTTCACTTAATTATTTCACATGTGGGAACCATGCTGAATGATGCCACTGGTCGGCAGGTTTTCTTGGGATGTCCCGTTTCCCCTGCCCTTGCATTCTGCCACTGCTCCACATCCACCTCGTCTGCTCTTGAGACCTCATTAAGAGATGCAGAAACCTCTCCACTCCACTACAGTAGAACCTCAATTTTATGTTCTCCTCAATCACATTTTTACCTTAAGAGTTGGTGGGAGTCACTTATTTTAGCTGTGCTGGATGCTAGAAATGCGTATAGTTGTATCATGGTGGTTAAATTCTTTTGCGCTGCTCACTAGCTGTGAGGCAGTAGGGGGCCTTATTGCAGTTGTCAGATCAGCGGCAGCGTGCTGAGAAAGTTCTCATGTTTTGAAAGGCGAGCAATATGTGACTTCCAACTGAATGAACTCTACTTGATGGGGCGCTTTCCCTTTCTACTGTCCTACATCAGTGTTCGTCAGCAGTAAGGAAAATGTTACAAGTAACCACCAAATATTTATTTTGGCCAGTGAGTTGCTGGAATAACTCATCGTGAATTCCATTACAAAAAAACTCCATACAAAACTTACACAACTCACGCTTTTCTATTTCATGTTACAAGTAGAATACAAATTATAGTTTAATTTACAATACACAACAGCAAAATTGTGAGAATCATTCCAGTGACACAACAAACTTTATGTAAGTGGTTCTCAATTTCTGCTCATTAAGGGCCACACCAATAATTTTTTGTATACTGAGCTAGAGTCCACTTTTTTTTGGTAAATTTAAATATATTCAAAACGAAGTAATTATATTATTATTGAATGAACACTTTTTAGAGATACATAAAAGTTAGGTGAAAAATTGTAAAACACCTAGCCTTAGTCATAAATCAATTAAACAGTAAAATGAGAGTTTAATTGTTTAGTAATTTATACAAAATCTGAATTATAGGTTCTAGCAAGTCATTTAACAATTCAGGTATAAGACATCCTTTGCAGGCTATATCTCATGTGCCTGTTGAGAACCACTGTTGATTACATATACTGGTTAGAAATCAATATAAGGTAAACTAATACAAGAGATATATTTCGAAATTATAAATAAAACATGCCTACTGAAGTTAGCCTGCTATTTACATTGTCTGGAAATTTAACTTTTTTTTGTTCTGTACATTACAATATATTTTAAAACAAGTAAAAGTAAGTAATGGGAGCTATAAAAATAGTTATAACAAAATCATTATACTCAATTCCGAAGCTTAAGAATTTTTTGCCTCCTTAAAAATAACACATTTTTCATATAATTTTTTTGTACTGGAAACAAACGACAACAAATACCAAACATTTTTACAGTTTTCCACATAAAAGTTTGAGAAAGGAGGCAGTAACAAAAACTTTTGCTGCCAGAAATGAGTTTCTCGCAATTTACTTCCTTATTTTCTTCCTCATCTGTTCTTCTGTTATGTACACAGGATTGATTTCTTATTGGCATTAACCTAGTGTATTGTGGATCAATCAACTCAGGAAGAAGGCAGTTTACGTAAAACTTTTTCAATTTTGGTTTCATTTCGGTGATCCAGAAGTTGTAATGTGTTCCAGATGTTGTTCTAAGGTAGACAGGCCCACAATTGTTAGACAGTGTATTCTAAATACCGGATACTGTGGTACGGTGGTAATTGGTGTATTAACTGGTCCCACACATACTCGATTGGGGACATGTCAGGGGAACGGGCAGGTTATGGTAGTGTTTGGACATGACAGAGGCAGTTCTGGGCGACCCATGCCATGTAAGTTTGGGTATTATCCTGCTGGAATATCGCACCTGGTATTACTGCCAGAAATGCAAGCAAATGTGGGCGTAAATTCTCATCCACATACTCCTGGGCAGTCAATGTTCCATGTAATGCAACGAGAGTACATCTGCTATCGTAGGTTAAGACTTTGCGACAATAGTGCCTACAGTGGGGGACGTGTGCCGCTCAATAGCGAGATTGGAATTGCAGCGTTCACTAGGGACCCTCCACACCCGGGCATGATGACCATCAGTCCCCATAGTGAAGCGACACTCAACACTAAACACCACACATCGCCAGTCTGTGGCGTTCCATGATGCTCTGGCCTGGCACCACTGCAAAAGGAGCCACCGTTGTTGCAAAGTTAATGGCAGCACACATAATGGGCGCTGGGATCAAAGATTTGCCTCTGCAAGGCATCGGAAAATGCTTCGTGGTCACACAGGAGCCGCAACACTGGCCAGTATCGTATACCAGATAACCATGTGATCCCTCCGCACCTGGCACACGATCCGTCAATCTTCTCGACTGGTAGTCGATCGACCTCGTCCGTCCTGAGCTGGTCCACTGTGTGTGGGTGCCTTCATGTATCCACTACTATCAACAGCATTTGATAGTATAGTCAAAACGTTCCACATGGTGGGGTATATGGCGATACGACCACCCTGCGGTTTTCAGCCCAATTATGAGTCCTCTCTCTCGATTTCCATGAATTAAGTAAAGTGACGCCTTTGGTATCTGCCCGGCATTCTTCTTTACTCTGTACGCTTGCTTGGTATCGTCTGGTGTTTCTCGCGTTAATGCGGCTTCGACTACACGCCAGTGTCTACGACCGCTGGTTGGTGATTGCAGCATCACTACCGGGTGTGCTCTCAAATGCAAACGCACCAAGGGATCATGTGCTTACCAGTCCATATTCTTGCTATTTACGTAGTTTCGTGGTTGTCGCATAGTTTTTTTTTTTCATAGTGCGCTATTTTTGTTGTCCGGCAGTATATATTCCGGCATGAACTGGAAACCATTTTTCCCGAGGTGCTTATTTTTATTGTCCTCTAACATGATGATTATATCTTTAAAATAGTTGGCATGTGTGATAACATTACAGTGAGCTAAATACCTACATCCGTTACTTATACCACTACCATTAAAACTGTTTAAATTTTACAGTGTTAAAAAGTTTTTTGGGGACTGAAAAGTAATGAACAGATTATGTAGAGTTTTTTTTGTAAACACATACATTTTCGAACTAGCTGTTAGTGGATTCAGGACACCTGATAATATTTTGATGTAAACAACACTACTTCAGACAAGTTACTTTCTGTAGCTATTTAAAAGCATTAACAGACTATTTTCGCTAGACGATATACTCCATTTGCAGTGATTTCAATATATTTTTGGATTTTAAAATAAATGTCTAATTAATAAAAAGAGAAACATTTTTAATGTTTTGTGAAATACTGCCCAAGTGTCAGATTAAAATTGTTATCGAAACTGTATCAGACATCAGACATTATGTGCTTACAAGAAGTGTTCAAATGTATTTTAGAACAGTGAGGAAATATGAACATCTTAGCGAATGGATGCACCTTCGTTGCCAGGATCCTTCAGACCACAAGGTTTCTAGTTCGAATTTTGGTCTGGCCACCAACGTGTGTGTGTCGTTCGCAGGTGTTCATTTAGGTTACTGTGAAAGACTGGATTTCATGATTTCAGCTAATATTATGTTGAAAACATACACACCTTTCCCCAGAACTTCAAAAGATGTTACCACGAACTGAGCGAACCTAGCCAAAACACATTTCTGTGTATAGTAATAAAACTTATATTCTTCAGAAACTATAAATAAGAATAAAAGTATTTTCATTCTGTTATTGAAATGAATGAATCGTAAACATTAGTTTCTCAAGGTAAAGAATGTATCCGTGGATTCAAAATCAGAATCAATGAAAAAAGTACATATTGTAAGATAAGAAAAATCAGATTAATCGTGGTAAGTTTTGACACATGTAATTAAAGTCATAAAAGAGACTTCGAACTATATTACTTACTAAACGAAGTGTTACCTTTTTCTTTTGTAGTACTCTTGCAGACAGCTTCCTTTTCTTCGGTTGAGCACTAGACGTCCCACTTCCCTTTGTATGTATTAATGCTCCATTATTAATTAATTAATTTATTAATTTATTTATTTATTTATTTATTCACATTACAGTGCCAACACTTGAAACGAGGCGATACTAAGGATTTCAGCGCCTGAACTGCAAATACTCTTCGCAGGTTGTAATGAAATTTCGGGACATGTGTTTCAATTTCGTTCATTTTTCTTAAGCTTTGGAAAGCTTCGTAATATTTTTATCGGGTTTGAACTTAAAGCTGCGGTGGCTCGTTGCCCGTGATAGTTTGTTTATCGGGCATACGTTTGCCGTTTTACAGTTATCGGGAGTCCGGTTATCGTTTCGTTTCGAACGTCGTTATTTTCAGTTTTTGTGAAGCATCAGCATTATTTAGAAACTTTCAGGCTGCTGCGTTGTACAAATTTTATACGAGAAGATCGTTTATCTGCATGTTGATGGCGTTGGCAGTTTTAGTGGGTACAACAAAGTTTCGTTAACGTGTCAGTTTCGATAACGTGTTGAGAGCGTGCATGGCCAGGCCCGTATCTCCGGAGAGGGGGGGNGGGGGGGGGGGTGATAGGCAGCACAAATATGTGTGCGCCTGTCGCCCTTCACTTTACTTCAAGTCAGTCGGAGGCGAGGTTCGTTGGAGGGCAGTCGCCCTTGAGTTCAGTCGTCTTACAATGCTCGCCTAGGCCGCGTCGGGCGCGACGGGAACCCCGCACATCAGCAACTAGACTTTGCTATTTTATTTCTCCTCCGGTGTGGGAGGTTGATGCATTTCATATTTCTTGCGATGCAAGTTTTGTGACATGAATAATCTGTAAACGACGGTGGCGCTGTTCTGCACTTGTATGGTTATCTGTGAACGTTCGTACTCTGCATATTCTGAACTTCGGCTGTGAAATGTGTCACTCCAAGAATAAATAAAAGTATATAACAACTACTCTGGAACTTGAACTTATTTCTTAATAAATCTGCGTCCATTTTACTGAGTCTTATGTTCCACCTTTGAGCTAGCAGTGGCAACGTAACATCGGCTGTAACTGCACGCCGAACGTTACAAGGTTTTTGTGGTCGCTCACCACAAGTGTCAAGCTGTCATGCGAGACGAGAAGTTCGAGACGGGTAACGTGATAGATGGTTTCCTCCCTCGACTATCTTCAAAGCAATGCAATATGATTCTCTGTAGTTCAAAACATGCCTATGTCAAAATATATTTCACGTATGACACATTAAAACAGATTTAGTTATTTTAATTAAGAAGTAATAACATTAAGCCAATTGTGAATGCGATATTCAATCGCAAATAAAATTATTTACCCAGTTGCATAAAAACATTTACCAGTTTTTGATGGGAAAAACACCTTTTCTGGTATAACAAGTCTGTGCAGAAAAAAATTGCATATTTTAAGTGGCAAAAATTAATATTTAAAACGATAGTTTAGACTTTTTAAAAATACCATTATAAAGGTTTTATGTTCCTTTTGTGTGTCCAGAAAACGTGCATTTCAAAAGAGCTTATAGTGGTAAATGGAGGCGAAATGTCTCCCACCGACTCCTGAACACTCCAGTTTATTTGCAAGCCTCCACTGCGCTACATTTTCAGTTTATCATACTCGTGTTGTGCACACTGCAGTTCATTATGGCTTCTTTTTAGCCTTGTGGTCAGCAACATATTTCATGTCTCTGTCGTGTTTAGAAAATTCATCCATGGTGTAATTTGATTTTTTAAAGTTTCCTTTCATTGAACAGATTATCAAAAATATTTTCTCTTGCTCAAATATGTTGTAGATAATATTTTGGTATGTTACATGAATTTTATGTATTACAGGATGTCCAGCGATCTGGATATTCCGGGAAGTACAGGAATTGTACAGGTTTTTATTGTGTTCGGGATTGTGCAGGAAATTACTGGAAATCTTCTTTTTTTGCTGGAAATTTGTAATTACGTATAGGTTACTGTAGAACGGAACCTCGTAAATTAATTACATACCAACGTTATTTGAAGTAGCTTTACTTTTCATTTTTTTAACATTAACGTAACATGTGTGCATTTTTTTTCTTATTCTTTTTGCAAGAAAATGAACAATGCAGTGGAAGGTTTTAACCGTTAATTTTATAACTATCATGTTTTTATTGTATGTTTACGTAATTAATTCTGGTGGAAGTGATAGTAATGTTTCATTATGTACATTTATTTATTTTCTACAGCAATGCATTCTATTTCTCCTTTTCATGCAATACGTACTGTTATAAACAAAATAGTTTATATTGCTGACAACACATTGAGTGGTGATTTTGTTAGAAGAAAACTTGGTTTAAAATCCGATTAGTGCGGTTCTTCCACCAAAGAGAAATGTGAGATGTTGTAACATTCCATGTCAAGGATTGACGAATGGAAATTGCAGCTCAGTTAGCTCAATCGGTAGTAACAGGAAACTTTAAAGGTGCCAAAACTAATATGAAAATAAAGTCATGTTCCGGTTTATTACTTTGTACTTTTATTTATCATTTAATAAAACAGTTCTCATACAATCTTGAGGTATGCATAGTACGATCAGGTTTCAAAGGCAAACAAACAGAGATAAACAGCGCTGCAGTGGTTTGTTTATTTCACGTCTTGAAAACTTGCCTCACAAGAAGAAATACAGGTAGCGACCTCCCACACCGGTGGAGAAATAAACGAGCTGGTTAAAGTTTGTCGGTGTGGGGGTTATTTGCCACGCCCGACGCGGGCTCGACGAGTGATGGTTGTCTACTGCTGGTCCTTGTGTCTACTGCTGCTCCTTCACAGTTTTCTGTCTCTGTTATGGCGTGGGCCGGGCAACCACTTTCCCACGCCAGCCGAATTGCGTAGTCCTCTGAACTGCGTCGTCAGTAAAAGACAATCAAAGCTTCCAGAACAAAAACTGTTGACGCAGTCTGAAAAGCTTCTGTCTTCTAATGCTGACGCTAATAAAGCTAAGATTTCCTGAAACGACAAACGTATGCCCGATAAACGAACTACCACAATAAACGAACTCCCACGGCTTTAATTTCCCACGGTTTTAATTTCAAATCCAGATAATTAATATATTGCGTCATTACAATGTGTAGTCTTACTTAACACAAGAGTAAACACCATAAATTTTATGCCAAAAGGGAACATAAGCAAGAAATCACCTACTCTCTATGTTTATCACAGAAGGTGTTTGAGTGCGATTTGACTGTCTCTCTGGGCTTACGCTGAAACTACTTTAGTACATATTTTGTTAATTTTACACCAACATTTACTGTGGTAAATGCGATAATAGGTTATGATGTGCTGAACATATTTGTGATAGTACATTTCATGTTTGTGCAAATACAGAATCAGAGCAGCATGTATTTACATTAAATTGAAGTTGGTAATTTTATATAAATTATAATTTTCGATTATGTAAATTTTATTAAGAACTTCACTTTTATTTTTCACAAATTTAGTTAATCAAACTGATTGTCGGCTGCTGTTGATAATTCTGCTATTAAGCTATTACATTGTTTCTAATTGCAGTTATTATTTTTTTCTACAACAGTTTGATAATACTTTTAGGGAATTGCAAAACATTTTCATGCATTTTATAGACATAAACTCTCAAGGTGGCGCAACTTATTTAATGAATTTAATATCTAGTTATGCAACTTTTCTTTCAACTTCATTGAGTATTCAGAAAAGCATTCTATGGGTATTGTGCAAGTATTATAAAATATTTTTTTTTAATTTTACAATTTCTATGTGGAGGTTGATTATTGAAATGCATAGGATTCTGTATCAAGAGTTGCAATGAGAGTGGTATCAAAGTGTTAGTTTGATGAGACTTAGTGCATTGTCTACTCTTTACCATTCCTAAAATTAGCTTCTTTGCCACAACTTAGTGTGTATTTCTAAAATTTAATTCAAATAATTTTTTTTCAATTATTCTCTTTTTTGTGTGTTGCTGTTGTATACATTATGTATGTTCACAGTGGAATCAATTTTGCATGGTAAATTTTGTATTGATTTAAGAATTAATTATCTGGCAACCTTTTTTTGTCTCTCTGTCATTGGTTCTGTGTGTATTAGGTGAAACATTATACATTATTAGCATTATTGTAATTTTGGATGAATGGTTCATCTGATTGCATATGTTAATCTGTAAAACACTGTACTGGAATTTGTCACAAAATGTAGGAAATGTACTGGAAATCAAAATTACAGTTTTGCTGGACAACCTGTATTAGCTTTGAACACAGAAAATTAAGTGATGTTTTATTTCTTTTAATGTTTTTCAGTTTATAATTTCCTTAGTATTTCTTCTTAAATTTTTATTTTCATGAAAATGTGTGATATAGTATCAGAAATATAGTATGTTTATCTTAATAAACAGTAGGATAATGCATAAATTAATAATGTATAATTGCGCAGACATTTACAAATACATTAAAATTCTGTTAAGACATTACTGAAGGGAATGAAAATAAATCTGCTTATTAACCAGGAAACCTTATTTAAACAGTTAAATTATTACAGGATGGCCACTTATTGAAAATGGGAAAACCTAGAAAAGAAAGGAAATTTTGTAAAATCTATAAAAAGTGAGGGAAATTCTCAAGAAAACATTTGAAGTGTAAAGTTTATATTTTAAGGAAATTTTTCAGTCATTTTCAGCTTTTAAGTTAGCATTTATCATTAATATGGATGTGTAAACTTGACATGACCGAGATCCCCAGGGATGAAGTGGATGACGTTACCTTACCTTGTGTGGTTATAGCACGTAAAATTATTATAGCACCTAGTTCCTTCAGAACATGAGTTAGAATAGGGGTGGTGTGGTTGACGGCCTGTGCGTCCCTGGAGTCCTCGTCAGATGAAGATTGGCGCTGATGCATGTAATCCAACTGTGCCTGCCTAGGTCTCGTCATACATTACGTCACAGTCCAAGTGTTAAGTCCCGCTCGTGAGACTGTCTCTGCCATCTTGCACACCATTAAGTTATACTTACTGAACTTGATGTTGCAAGTGGGTGCAGGACACTAAACAACCCAAGGGTTGAATACTCCAGGAAAGAGAAACTCAAATGGGGTAAAACTTGATTTACTTACTGTTCACTTCCCTGGTACATTGACATGTTGCTTATATATTGATTACAAAACACTTGCTCTGCGCTAGGTGCGCTGACAACCAAACTGGAAAAATTATGGTGCGAAGCCGCACAATCGATTATTAATTGTGCAAGTGGCAATACCCTGGATATGAGTCACAGGATGGCAGGCAGTTCTTCTCTCGGCACATAGTTATATCAGAGGTTCCAGTTTTAACTTAACTTGACTTAAAGTAAAATTTGAGGGTGCCGAGGGAGGTCACATGGTGTGACACTTCTGCACTGCTGCTCGACCTGGGTGCTGAATCCTGACCGACAACATGGTGTTGACTTCGGCAAGACTTTGCCGAAGTCTGCACCAAAAATGTGACAATACAATTACCCCTTAAATAAATAAACAAATTACGTGACAGGACACTTGAAGATACTGCAGACATATGTGTGCCATGTGCAACTCCATTTAAACGTTTTAACATTTGAATTAATTACATGGGGTTGGTATTGTGTGACCCTTAAATAAGTATTTAAATAAAATGTTAGCCCAGTTTTGGTAGCCTGTTGAAAAGTTAAAGACACATGATAACACTCGCTAGTAAATTGTATAAATTATGTTTGCAAAAAGAATTAAAGGTTTGAGCCCTAATGAGGAGCTTCGCCACTTGGCGAGTCCAAGTTTACCAAAGGGGTGATGGCAGACATGCTCGAACATATAAAACATATAATAATTTGCCTTGATATGTTTTTAATGGGGTTCTGAGCTCATGTAGGACTTGACTTCCCCACACCACTTTACCTGTAGACGTGAAACCTCTGGGAGAGAGACTGGATATTGCAGCGTGACCTTTCCTGGTGTTCCCTCCAAGGCCGGGACATCTAATGGTGGTAGCAGTCGAGGGAGGTGGGACATCATGCGGGGCCACTTGTTATTCGACTTCAAGAGTTACCCCTTGAAGTGAATAAACCAGGATTGTCATTTGAGTCACATAGTTGGCGATGGCGAGGGCGGGTGTATTCCAACCTCGTCATTGCCTCGTGTCGGACTCGCCGGTTAGTTGTTCAACTTGGGCACAGTGTCGTCCAAGTCGGCTGTCGACCAGGTTGGCTGTCGACCAGGTTGGCTGTCGACCAGGTTGGCTGTCGACCAGGTCGGCTGTCTACTATCGACTGCTGCGGCACAAACAGTCACTGGAGAGCTCATGGATGCATAGTTCACGTCAAACTATTATCATCTGTCTAGTGCATTTGTGAAGTATTTAATATTCATCTTTGTCTTTTCATAGGGAGTTGTACAACTTAAATTG
Organism: Clitarchus hookeri; assembly: GCA_002778355.1. Classification (NCBI taxonomy): domain Eukaryota; kingdom Metazoa; phylum Arthropoda; class Insecta; order Phasmatodea; family Phasmatidae; genus Clitarchus; species Clitarchus hookeri. The sequence continues at coordinate 320,201 of NQII01001864.1, forward strand.
TTAGATGTAAAATCTAAAATTATTTTTATAACCAGTTGTGATGGAAATTATAAGCTCTGCATATGTGTAATGTGTATTCAGTAGATGCTCACAATATGTTAAAACTTTTACAAAAGTTCATTTTCAATTATATTTACTATTTTGTAACAATTATGTTACATTTGTTTTCTAGTTTATATTAAATTCACATGCCTAACCTGTGACACAAAATGGCTGCACTATGCAGTATTGTTACAATTTCTCAAAGTCAGTGGGCTTAGCCAGGTTCTTTAAGGAATAGAAGTCTTAATTAAATAAAAGAGTTAATTATAATTCCCTAATTTATTTACAACACTACAAAGAAAATACACTCAACTAAATATCTCACAATAAATGGCTGTCACTTGCTATCTACAATTAATTGATTTAAACAGCACAATTCACAATCATATCAAAGAAGGTAATGCAATCAAATAACTAAAATCAGTCCCAATAAACAGTGTATCGAAACCTATTAATTTATTTTACAAATTATATGTCCATGTTTGACAGTTCCAGTTTTTTAAATAAAGTCCACATCACACTTCCATACAGACCCACCTTAATTCAGTCTACATGCCACTAGTCCGGAATGTTATAGAGATCTTCGAGTGCCCCCATTCACAGTAGCCCTCTACTTATCGAATACCATGACACCTCTCATCTGTCCACTCTGCAAAAACACTCTTCTGCCACCATCTCGCATCCTCTACTGTCGTCCATCTTCTCTACTGATGTACCATGCTGCACCAGACCCAGACTTTGCCCATTTATCGCACTTCAGCCGGATGGCTACCACAAAGACTGCTGACCCTCCAGCTGCAATGAATCCTTTCAAGTTGTAGACTCCTCCGGCAGGGGGAGGGGGCTGTGACGCCAGCCAGGTCGGCTGTCAATCATTTCTTCGGTTGCCGGGTGATGGAGCATTGAGTGGTCTGCCTGGGGGAGAGGCGAGGATTGAGGTGGGTCACCCTCCACAGCACCGGCCCCACGCGTAATCAGGAAACACTGCACCCGCAACCACTGTGGGAGTATGCATGTAACACTGCCCACTTCTTTAATCTGTTCATCCCAAACAGACTCTTCAAGTTTTGGACCTTTGTGAAGCGCCAGTCGGTCGATGTGGTTAACCTTAGGTTTCGCCTGTGATTGATTTTTAACTACAGTATAAGTCAACCAAATTTCGTGTACAATAGAGGCTCGGGTACTGTGCGTTTTGATTTAATGTTAAATCAAAAAAATAGTCTTGAATCTGAGTTGAAACAAAGCAAACTTTCATCGCCTCCCTGACAAAGTGAGACCTCTTTCTCTGGAACGAAAGACTACAATAGAACTTATAACATTTCCGCATATAACATTTTCCTGCACATAACACCATTATTTTATGGTCCCACCATTTCTCCATAAGACTTAATGGTTTCATTTCCTGCATATATCAATGTTCATATTTTTCATTTCCTGCTTATAACATCAGTATTTGTTCAGTTCCTTGCTGTATCTCAAATACAATTTTTCTCTTAAATAAAATTTCAGACATATTAACAAACAGATACAGAAAACACTTTATACTTGAAATATTAAGAAGTTTAGAGGTGATGGTTCTGAAAATTACTAAGATAACCAAGAGTTGATGAGTGAGCAAGCCTCCAGAATGCATGTCATTATGCATTAATTGATGATAGGTCCATAGAATTCAGATCACTGATATTTGTGCATCAAATGATTCAGATAATGTTGAACTTGACTAACTATTTATATACTAAGAGTTATTACGTTAGAATTTTGTTTCCCTTTATGTGTCCCTGCAGGTGTAACACTGTTTCCTGCTTATAACATTTTATTTTACTGACTCCTTGAAAATTGTTATAAAATGGTTAGACTGTATAAGGCAAAATTAATGGACCATTTTTGAAGAAGTGATAAGTTGCAAAGTTCAAGTAATTAACATCTTATAACTGCTGTTACAATGGAACCCTGTTATAAAATCCCCTCTTATAATGTTTTCCTGCTTAATAAACTGCCTTCTTTTGCTCCACAAACATGTTTTTCAAAACTAAATTACCATCTTATAAAGTTTTCCCTTATATAAGGCTGACATTTCTTGGGGCCCTTCAGAATTGTTATAACAGGGTTCTACGATATTAATATTTGGATGCGTGCGCTGTGGTTAGATGATGTAAAATGTGTGGCATGAGTTCTGATCATTTTCAGTTACACTACATCTTCGATGTGTAAACAATTTTTGATAATTTGGGACTGAAAAGTAAAATTGTACTGAGAAGGCAGTTGTGTATGCAACCATTTTACACAAAATAGCTTATACGTAGATGGCCCACTAAATCTCTTTTTTTGGGGGAGGTGGCTGAGATCCCTACTTACCTTTATGCTGGAAAAGTATTGGTTGGTGAATT
>NQII01001864.1:322650-373089 GCA_002778355.1 Clitarchus hookeri
GCTGACTACATCCATAGCATAAGGCTCGTTTCAACTGCCGACCGCCACGGAGGTCATTCATACACTTTCCAAGGGTGCTGCACCCCAGCTGGACCACAGGTGCATCTGAATGCGAGGGTCTCAGAGCCATATGGGAGTATATTGAAGGTGCACGAGTGTCACTTGCATGTTTGGGTGTGACCAGTTGTGTTGTCCTGAAGGCCTTACACAGTAGAAAACTTTAGCATTTGACTTTACATTTCCTTTCCTTTGACAAAACTACTGATACACAATACAATTCTAAAGTCAAAGTTCAGAAAATTGATAATCGGTTCTGCAATCTTTGTGTAAAAAATGTGTATCTTATGATATCCAGGCATTCTGTTTACGTACCTGTTTTTAATGTAGGCGTAAGAACATTGCATCACAGCAGGCCTAACGCGGCTGCCTTATAACATCTGTATTTGTGTTTGCGTGTGCTCACGCCATAAATGGGAGTAAAAAGCTTAAGATTAATATCAGTTTAGTATGTTGTAATGTTCAGCACTTATTACACTGCTGAATGTTTACGTCTCCACAGCTTGCTCAATCAAAGGTAGTAACACGAGACTCAGTACAATTGAACGCTGGTTTATTAAGAAGAAGTTCCAGAGTATTTTGTTCTATACTTTATTTTTCATTTGAAATACACAGTTCACATACGAAGGTCCAGTATGCCAAGTACGAACTGTTCAGAGATAAATATATAAGTACAGACCACCGCCACAGTCGTTTACAGTTTATTAATGTCTCAAACTTGCATCCCAAGACTAAGTTACGAAGGCAGGAGGGGTGTTCGTCCCCTCCTGACACCCTAACGACCCCCCACACTGGCGGAAATAGGTTGATAGAATTTAGGTGACGTTAAACTGAAAAATAAATGTGAACAAAAGATCTTACGGTCACGAGTGCTTGCCGGTGTGGGTGAAATTCTTCCCGCCTGATGCGTCTTCTCACGCCCGATGCGTCTTTTTCGACGGTTGGTTACTTTGTTCCTTTAGGCGATAGGCACCACCAGTATATATTAGGCAGGCCTATCCCCCCCTTCTCCTAACATAAGCACATGGCATCCGGCATCTGCCAGTAGCGTCATCCAAAACTACGCTGTGTCCCGCGCTCTCAACATGTTATCGTACCCGAAACTGCGTCACAGGAAACTAAAACTGTTGACACTGTCCACTTCCAGAGAACCGAACGTCACGACGCAGCCGGAAAGTTTCTGAATAATGCTGACGCATAACCAAAACAACAACTTTCGAAACTAGACGGTAAANGCCGGAAAGTTTCTGAATAATGCTGACGCATAACCAAAACAACAACTTTCGAAACGAGACGGTAAACGGACTCCTGTTACCACGTAAACAGCAGATGTCCGTCCGATAACCTACAAATGGACACGTCTGCTCGATAAACTATCACGGGAAACGAACCACCGCGGCTTTAACTTGAAACCTGATAAAATATTACGAAGCTTTCCAAAGCTAAATACACACGAAAGAATTTTACACCTGTGTCTCGAAAAATTAAGAATATTGCATCATTACAACGTTAGTTTACAATACCAAGCGGTAAGTCGCTTAGAGTCATCAGCTTACAGCATTTCTCTGCACCTCCAATATGCTAGAAGTGTGTGCAGTGCACTCGTTTTCGAATGATTGCTCGAAATTTTCCACAGTGACGATGGAGGACAACGCAACAAAGTTTCTTGTTAATAACGGAATGTTGGTCCTATTAGGATGGAATGGAGATTTGTGCACAGTGCTTATCTTTAAAGCCATTTTTAAAAATAAAAAACTGCCTTTGTAATGCAGTTTTTATAGAATTATCAATTAATTTTTTAACATTGTTAAATTCTAGGACTTTTCATTAACTTTTTACCTTTTTTACTGTTTGATCGGAAATGATCCGCGTGTAATAATGCCTGCATTATCCTCCGAGTCCTGACAGATTGCATCACTGATTTGACTGGCATGCTCTTAAGCATTTATTTCAAAAGTTCATATCAAAACAAAAACTTTTGCTTGTTTATTTTATTTATAAGTATCCATTCATATATTTCCTTTTCACATTACATTCATTTGCCATTTATTTAATTTAGATGAGTTTGGTTTATTATACCGAGATGAAAATTGCCATACAATAAACAAATATTCATTCCACATAACCTATGTTATATATGACTGCTCGACTTTGACTTTAAGTTCAACTTTTCTAAATCGTAAAGTCAAGGGTGCTAGATTTATCTTTGACATTTCCATTGTCAAGTTCCATGGGAAACAACATAGCAGAAACTAAATGTAAAGTCAAATCGCAAAGTATTATGATAAAGTTTTTAATTGTGTAAGGGCCTACAGACTACCCATGGTGATCGGACATATCTCGATTCTCTACCCATTGGAGATCGTCCCCATAAATAATGGCCCAACAGCTGGTGTTTGGGTGACGTTAAACAAAACATCTTTCTAAATTCATACACTTTTTCTACTGTTTGTTTGGGCCACGGTGGCGCAGCGGCTTGAACGCTTGCCTCCCACCATGGCAAACCGATTTCAATTCCCAGTGGGGTCGCTCCCAGATTTTCGCTAATGGCAATTGTGCCGGATGATGCCGGTGATTGGCGGTTTTCTCTGGATCTCCTATTTTCCCCGCACTTGCGTTCCAGCGCTGCTTCACACTCATCTTACTTCATCCTCATCAACTCAATACCCCGTTGTTAATAAGTGCCATATGTACAATCTCCACTAGAATCCAAGCATTGTCACTAGAATCCTTGTATTGTCTGCAAGCACAAGTGCTACTGATAGCAAAAATTCATACCCGACCACTAAAAAGACTACAGCCCGATTGTTATTTTACCAGTGGTGTCAAAGGTACACGGAAAAAAATTTTTGGGTGTAAATTTTTTTTTTATTTTGATGATTACTAGTCCTGATTTTATCCCATTCACAGCATAGGTACTATTCTAATTGATATTATTGATAATAATTGTCCAGCCATAGATGACCGAAAGTTAACATGGTTGTGAATAGTAGATTTTAGCAAAGCATTGAATGCTGTTGGCCATGAACTCCTGCTAGCAAAATTGCAACATGTTTATAATTTTTATGTAAATGCGGGTGAATGGTTTAGATAATACCTGACGATTGCAGCCAGTGAATCAATAAGTTACCAGAACTCCCAATGATGCCATAAATAATGTGGAGTTTACCAAGGTTCTTTTCTTGGTCCCTTATTTTAGGCGCTATTATTGCCAAGTATATGTCGTAGGCCGCTCATATTATTTTCCTATGTATAACTGTGTATAATCATTGCATTCTTTAAAATGCTTCAAAAGCAAATGCCTGTGAGATTTAAAGCCACATTAGTCTAGAGCTTTATAGGCCTAATGCCTTTAACTGCATGCTGCGATGTTGTTACAACAGTCACTGAGTGTCAAGCGGCAAGATTGCAGAAACTTTGAAACACATGAGTTTGTGTGAGGTGCATATTTAACTTTAAAATATGTTTTGGTGTAAGCCCTTACCTGAAAAAGCTGTAATGGCTTATTCGAAATAAAAGAAGAATCACTCGTGCATTGTTCTTGCTTCATAAAACATGAAGGTACTTCGAAACTCTACTACCTGGCCAGACATTTTTCCTACAGTAATGAACGTCATCCAGTAAATACATGCTCTAAAAGTGACAATAAGTTGCTAATCCCACTATAAGTAACTAACATTTTTCAAATTATTTCACTACTGCTGTGTCAAAGTATGGAACAGTTTGCAATTGGAACACAAGTATATTAAAAGATTTAATACATTTAAGAAGAAAGAGAGAAATAAATATTACCTGGGACATCTCTGTAGATGAAAGCATGAGGCTTACACTACCAAAAATGTGTGTATATACGTGTGTAAATGTGTGTGTATGTATGTGTGGTGTGTTTTGAGTTAGTATGAGTTGTATATAGTTTACATCTTCCCCTCCCTCCATTTAATTTCTCACATTTTTTCAAATATTATTCCATCTAATCTAGATGGAATTCTGTCTGAATTATTTTGTACTTGTTTATATTTGGCACTGTGTGTATCTTGCACTCTTTTGTATTTTGTACTTGTTTGTTGTCCTAATTGTGTATTATTAGGTATATTTTTTTGTATGGAATTTAATTTAAATGAAATAATAGTTCTAACTAATTCAGTATAAGAAAAAGTGATTATGCCTTTACTATGCCATAGAGCTGAAAATAAATAAATAATTAAATAATGTAAGCCACTACCATTTCTTCTAGTCCAGATTCCAAGCAGCACTAAACTTAGTACACTTGGTCAATCTTAGTGTCAGCTGGGATTGCTCTGAAAACGTGCATTATCGAGGATGCCTGAATTTAATAATGTCAGCTGAACTCAGCCAATATGAAATGTCTTAACTACAATGTGTTGCTTCTTTCTCATTCAAAATAAAAATGCTGTAGCCCTCTCTGCAAAATAGAAACAAGAACTTATATGCCATGTTCGTAGTTTTCTTTAACCAGCTTAAATACAAACTTGTATATTCTAAATATTTGTTTTAAGCATATTTACCTGGACACTTATATTTTACTTTAATCAAATGCCTGCATTTAGAATCTGCATTTAGAATCTGAATTTAATACACCGTAAATAAATACCGGAAAATATTTTTTTACAATTTATGCTAAATATTGTGTTAAGGGAAAAACTGATATTATAGCAGTTTACATGTACAGTATGTTATAACAATTGATATAACAACTCTCAACTTTTCTACATTGTCAAGTATCACCATAACCTGCAATTGTGTTGTGTTTTTGAAAAACTCTTTTCAAAGGTTGTGTAAATAGAATATCTTAGTATACAAATAATTTACGTTTATTGTTTTTACACATATTTTTTTACTGAGGATCAGAAGTATAAATGATTATGAATGTGCTAAAGAGGTAGTGAAAGGAATAGAAGATTCCCTATAAAAAAAATTATTCCTCATCACTGCAACACATCAGCAAAAAAAGGAAGGTATTAAAATAAATGCTTAAAAATTACCATAAATTCATACTGCATCAGTCTCATTCTCACAGATATCAGCAAATGTAAAGTCTACTTTTTTAACTTGGTTATTTTTGAACGGTATTCCAGTAATACACTACACATTAACAATTCAGTCTATCTAAATTTCTGACAATGGAAGATTTGCTCTCGTAAATGACAATACACTTTAACTAGTTTTGTTGCTTTATGAACTCCTAAAGGGTGTGTAACTTGCTCCAAACCAGTCCAAATGTAGAAATATCTGTCAATTGAAGCAGGAGGAACTAGTGCTGAATTGAAGCACAAGAAAAAGTGACAAAACCAAAATGGACACTTGGAGTTTCTTTAATTATTTTTTACCATTATCTGCCACCATTTTTGGGAGGAAAACTCTTGTACAACTTTGGTGTGCATCATAGAAGCAGGATAATAGTCAGTATCACTTATCTTGAAGGCCATGAAGACAGGATGGAATTCAGGAAGGTGTTCAGTTAATCACATTTCTGCGGAGTGTTCTTGTTCTTCACTTAAATGTTGCCCTCAGAATTTTGGTTCCATAGGATTTGTGAGGATATGTGGTGGTTGGATTGCCTGTTGAAATCATTTCTTGGAATGGTTATGGCAAGTCTCCAGAACATCAGAAGAGTAGGTCAGGACATATTTCAACTGTCTCTGAAATACATATTGTTTCTCTCTGAAACTTGTCCAGTGCATTTGCAATTACATGTAACTGTTTCTCAAGACACACTGCTTCGTGGTTAATTCCCAGGTTTTTTAAGATTTTTGCAACATTTGGATGAAAATTTTGGACATGTTCAAGGGCGATTTCCATTTATCTGTGGTAGTTTGTCACATATGATTTTACATTGTCAGGGTAAGAGTTCCATTGTGTTTCATGGGGCAACTGTGGCATCTCACAATCTTTCCTCAGAAGCCACCCACGTGCTTAATGAACATTTTGAATATACTTTTGCACTTCCACAATATGACCCATAACTGTTTTAGAAGATACATCTTTCTCAACTAAATTCAAAACATGTGCTGAACATCCATAAGTGATTAGACCTGAATGCTTTTCTTTCAAAATTTCCCATGTTTTGCTAACTTTATTCTCATTATCAGTAACTACTGTAAAGATGCTGTTGTGTAAGTTTTCTTGGCAAGGTTTTTTCTGTGACTCTGCATCACAGACTTTACGAAGGTAACTTTCTGTCCCTGTATGGATCGTGACAACTTGAATTGGGACATTCTTAATGCTTGACCATCCATCCAATGTTACTGTTAAACTGCAATTATTGTATGTACTTTCTCTACAGGATGTAGCTCTATTTGTTGAGCAGCATCATCCAAAAGCTTCCCACTGATAGCTTTTGCTGATGGTGTTTTGTATCCAGGTCGTAATATCCGGATCATCCCCCCCCCCCAAATTTATCAAGTTCAGCAACAGTAACAGGTATATTCGCAGTATAGAAAAAAAACTGTCACTGCCTTGTCAAGATTTCTTTTTTGCTCTTCATTTGTTTAATCCCATAATCACTGATTAAATGTTGCTTTCTGTTAGTGGATGAGGAAGTACTACGTACTGGACTTGGACAGGTTAATGCACAAACATTTGTGGAAGAGTTATCTACTCTATTCAGTGAAGGAAGACTGTGCTGCTGCTAGCAGTTGATGTTCCTGATTTTCTTCACTTTTACTCTCCTGTACCATTTTAGCTGAATATTTCTGTTGGCGAGTTCTTATCCTTTCAATCTTGCAACTTACCAAAGTAAATTCATAATGTTTACATCTACATTTTGAATCACAATCAATTTTTGTTACTTCTCTCCACTCATTTGCCAACTTATGTCCTGGCATTTTTCATTTGATAATTTCCTGGAATCTCAGATATTTTATAATGTTTTTACTAAACGATTCAAAATGGTCTATTCACATTCACACCACACTTGATATATTAATTGCAAACACAATAGGAGTTTTAATTTATTAATGTACTGTAAACTTTTTTAGTTACAAGGTAACACTACCACACTTCCCATTCAGGCTATGATAATTCCTTGTAATAAACTGAATTATCCATTATATAGCAACACCAAAACTTTCAATATCTGTATCAACTCTTTGACAATTCAGCAGAAAACAGTTTGTAGATAGTTGCCACATTATTGTTTATCTAACCAGATAACTCATGACCAGAGACTAGAGGGGAATTCCCTGCATATCTACTGCCTAACCAATCATTTTCAGTAACTGGAAAGGGGAACTCCTTTATATATAGTACTCCTGTCAGTCAGTCTTGTTTTTTAGTTGGGGTGATTCCCCTCAGCAATGTAGAAAGGGAAATCCCCTTTTGCTTGCTGCTTGGTACAGATTATTCATTTATTTCCTGTTTATAGTTATTCAAACTATTTACTGTGAATAAAATAAAATTTAATTAACATGTCTGAATATTTTATACTATAGCAAAAGTTTTAAAATAAAAAAAAACCACCTGGTGCATTAAGTGAGTTTTTTCAAGTGGACTCATCCAAATAAACTCAGGTGGATTTTTACAAGTGGGCCTATTTTGGCGAACGCTGCTAGCGCCTCTCTTCGTGTTCAATGTTCCATAATCGAGATACGAAAACCTGTCAGATCAACCCCTAATATAAACCCTGCCAAGAGGATGATGGCTGCTTCCCAGCCGCCTGGGGTAAGGGAGGGGGAAAGCACCTACATCTGCCAACACCAGTAACATCCGATAGGTTGAGCATCATTCTCAGATGCGGCCCTAACATAGTATTTCTGAAGGAGATCTTATCCCGTAATCCTCGGATCCGTCCTCTTGGTACAGGCATCACACAGATGGCACCACTTTTCAACATCCTCTTGACGGTGCTGCCAACAGAATCTCAGTTAAACTCTGTTGAGGGTTTTATTTACACCAAAGTGACCACCTGTTGCTGTGTTGTGCAGTTCTCTTAGCACTTCTGGGATTCAACACTCTGGTACAACCAAATTTGAGTGACTTTGTTTCCCATCATTACTATCCCAGTTCCTGTAAAGCACACCATTCTCCAGTAGAAGGGAATTCCACTGTGCCCAGTAAGCCTTTACTGGCAGGCGTAAACTGGATATCTCCTCCCATCTACGTTGACACCCTGCTTCTTTCCACTCCAATATTGGATGCAAGGTGGGGTCAGCTGATAATTTCTAATGTCCTTATGTAGGTGACCCATTGTAAGATACAGAGCCTTGAATTTTTGTCCATCTTGCCTTCCACGATACATGACCCTTTTCCTCTTGGCGTTTACAATGATGACAGAAAGGTTTGCATGGTCTCCTGGAAAGTGCATGGAAGGAATCCAGACCTGTGATGTACTTCAAAGTCATATTCTTACAGGTGCTGTATCCACAGGGCTATTTGACCTTCTGTGCCACCCTATCCCAGCAATTGAGGTATTAAACATCTCAAGGCAAAAAAATAAAATAAATTTCTACTTAGTACATCCAGTCCAACTGCCGCAGGCAGGGTAAAGCTCTAGGCGTGAATCTGTAATTACTCAGATGTGCTTAAAAAAAGTTAAAGCACATTGGCTGAGCCACAAGATTTCAGGGTTCCTCACAATATGTAAGAGAGATATTGGCTGGTTGTCCACACAAATAATTTCTGCTATTAATTTTGTTATAGTTTTGCTTTTATGATCACTTGTACTTTGTTTTTCTGTCCACTATTTACTTGACTGTTTGTTGTTTGCTACTGAACATGATCTTCTTGTTTGATGATCCTGGCTGTGCAGATGCGGCTTCAGTACTGTCCAATTTAGTTTCCTCTTAATTTTTTTCTTTTTTTAGCAACAGCAATTTCTGCAGTGTTCCGTTTCAAGTGTTTATTCAAAGCACTCATACTGGATTTGTCACTACGAGATTTTTTTCACTTGCAAAATATGCAGATCGCTTTTGTTGGCGAGTCTGAATCCAAACTAAAAAAACAATTCCGCACTTCCAACATTTCAAATAACTATCACAAATCACTGTATAACAAATAATGAAAAACAATAATCAATTCATACATTCCCAGGTGTTTAGCAAATGTAAACTAAGATGTTGGTCAAATCAAGATAAAGAACAGAATCGTAACCAAAAAAAAATAAAAATAAACTTTTGATAACAAATTTTAGTAACATTATTTACATGCGGCGGAATTTCGTAAAGTAATAACTTTGCTACAAAACTATTAAAACTTTATTCAAATAAATTTAAAAAAAATTCATTAAAGAATTCTATTACTTTTATTGAATTATGCATAAAATAATTGTAACAGCATGGTCGAACTGAAATTTTACATTGAAGGTCGGTACAGTGAAAAGTACGCCTTGTTTGCAGGTGTCATTGCCAGCGTAATATTTACAAGCGCAGTTTTTTCTGGTTCCAATAACAATGCAACAAACATAAATTTGTTTCCCGTATCGCAAATAGGAAGTCATAAGTAAAGTATTTAGGAGAAATTAATTTGTTCACCCGTATTTATTGATTTTACCTGTTGTGATGAAGTGAGGGCATAAGCTAAATATTTTGGTAAAGTAAAGTTAATCTAAAATGTTTACTCAAATCATCCTATCAGACTTCATTCCCAGACCTCCATAACCAGAAGACCCAGGGACAGCAACCCAAAATCCATGAACTCCCGTGAACTGCACTTTTATGAAAACAAATCTATTTTATATAAATTGTAAAACAGAGAATACATGAAAAATGTAAATAAGCACCAAACCCAACATATTACTTACCAAAAGCAGTATTCTTAAACAATAATTACACTATACTTATTTTAATTGTGGTGTCTCGTGAAGGTATGGGTGAAAATGTGCAATTGCCTTCACCATGGCCAGAAGCTCCCTGCGTGTAACACAGTCATTTTTCTTAGGTTTGTGTAGTTCCTTACCAAAGTATTCTAGTGGCCTTTCCTTTCCATTCTGGATCCGAAATAACACAGCCCCCTCCTAAATCACTAGCATCAGTATCCAGAATATAGATCTACCCTCTCTACTCGGGAAGCCCAGCACTGTGTGAGATATGTGAAATTCCATTAGTGTATTAATAGCAATTTTGCAATCAGGAGTCCAATAAATTTTTCTTTTTGCCTTAGTCAATTCATGCAGAGGCTTGGCGATCATGGCAAATCCAGGCATAAATTGACGGTAGTAAGCACAAAAGCCCAGGATACTAAACACTTCAGTTTTATCAGTTAGTAGAGGCTCTGGTCTTCTCAGGGTCTGTTTCAATCCCAGAGCCAACCCAACATGGCCCAAGAAATTAATTTTTTTTTTAGCATTTCTTAGGAACTGATTGATGTTGGCTGCAGCTATTTTCTGAAACAGAGTCTAGGCATGCCAGGTGCTCTTCAAATGTTCTTCATGTGACCAAGATGTCGTCTAAGGGTAGGACTTTCTTCAGTTGCACAAATGTGGCAGGGGGATTGCATAACCCAAAGAGCATAACCTTGAATTGCCAAGTTCCTTTCCCTTGGACACAAAAAGCAGTCTTTTCTTTGTCTTCTAAAGCCACCTCACATTGCCAGTCTCCACTCTTCATGTCCAAAGTAGAAAACCACTTTGTACCTTCTAGGTTGTTCAGTGTGTCATCTATCTTTGGGAGTGGATAAGAATCTTTCTTTGTTACATTATTAAGTTGGCAGTAATCAGCACAAAAGCTCATAGAGCCATCTTTCTTTTTAACAAGCACAATGGGAGAGGACCGTGTACTGACTGATGGCTCTATCACATCTAACTCCATCATCTTCCAGAATACCATCAACCACCTCATGTGAAGCTAGCAGTAGTTGCCTTGGTGGCTGCTTTGTGGGTCTGGCATCCCCTGTGTGGATGTGGTGGTATGCAACATTTGTTCTGCCGAGGTCATTTGGCTCACAGGAGAAAGCGCACTTATTTCTCTGTAGTAATTCTGAGACAGCCTTCTCTTGTCACCAGTTGAGGTTTTCTTGTGTTCTTATTAGCAGTTCTGCCAGAGCATCTGGTAGAGGACATTCAGTATTTTGTGGCATCGAAGCTTCAGGAACATTTGGAAGCACCTTTGAGACCTGCTTGCAAACCCCTATCGTGACCCCCTCCTTCAGACAAATAGCTCTATGGTCTGCTCCTAGCACTCATAGTTGAGTATCGATACAGCACCCCAGCCTTACGTAACACAAGTCCCAAAAGGCGTTCGTCCTGTATTTCTGCTATGTAAATATCATGCTCTGTGCTAAGGTTATTGAGCTGTAAGTGCACCTGTCTCTTGCCTCTGACTGGTGTGATCTCGTGCGTTAATGTAGTTAAATAGCAGTGATCCATGGTCTTATCAGACAATTGCTGGGGGGAAGGCCCGAGAATGTCCAGTCTTACCATCGTTATAGTCACCTCTGTGTCAACGACCAGTTGACAAGAAACATAATCCAGGCTTCCTTCCACCAATATGGCATAAGAGTCCTGTTTCATTGAATGCACCTACAAGAGCATTGGGGCCTTCCCTCCTGCAATCACTGACCTTTTCCCCTCAAGATCAGTGCTTATAAGTCCCTTGAAGATGATGTACTCACACCTGCTCATTACTACCTGCTTCCTGATGGTTGCTGCTATTGCTGAGAACAGTTGGCTTTGGTGCCCTGGCTGTCCACATTACCAAGATTTAGATTGCTGATGCCTGTCTTGCCAACTCCACTTCCACTGCTTGGGCCGCAGCATCCTGCATGGTGTGAGGCGCATCCAGGTGTACAGCTTGCCGAACCTTGGTATCATCAACAGCATCGGCGAAGAAGCTGACTGCAATGACATTGCAAGTTTCCAAAGGGTACCCCTCCAAACTCAGGTGTGGCAGCCGCACAATGTCCTGCCACAACTCCCGCAGTGGTTTCTTTGGTCGCTGGGTGTGGCTTCGCAGTTGGGCCATCTAAGGTATTAGTCGCCGAAGCGCAGCTCCAATGCCGACACTAGTGTGGAGTACACTAATCAATGTCTTTTGGGCAGGGACTGCAGTATGCTCAGTGCAGGGCCCCATAGTACAGCCACGAGGTAGTATGCCCGCTGCTTGTCAGTCCAACCATTCAGGGCAGTAACAATCTTGAACTGGTGTTGGTATTTGCGCCAGGGTGTCTATTCATCATAGGGGGTGGTCTTTATTGTGATTTCTTTATCCACCCCTGGCTGAGGCATACCTACATTTCAAAACTACTGGTCCTCTCTTATGATGGCTGTATTCTCCTCGCTGTCCACATTCGCCGGCGTGGTGGGGGTTGATCTCAGCTCCTCTTTAACCTCTGGCCCAGAGTGTCTTCTTCTCTGCTACTGTAAGAATTCTTGCCATTTCTTCCTGAGGGTGCTTACCTCCTGTTCCACCTTACACTCCACACTGTTCATTCTTTCACTAACACATTGACGCGTGACACGTAATTTGCATAGTATATTTTTTTCAACTCAGACTCATCTTTGTGCAGCGTCACGACACCTGAACGGAGTTTGAATCCGAGTCTTCTTGCCTCCAGAGCCGCCCGAAGCACTCTGTAGTCAGGAACAACCCCAAGGAACGGCAGTCGACCCCATCGGTTCATACTATGCCAGATGCCACGTATTTTTAATCACACTCCTTGGGCGACAGATGCTATTTGAACGCGGCACGTCTGTTGCCCCTAAGCAAGCAGTGGATACCACCCGTATACAAGAAAAGCTATTCCTCTTCTAGCCTTCACCGAGAGAATGCTGTGTCAGCGGTGCGCCGCCCACAAAGGGAGGAGCCACCCCACTGAAGATATCTGATGGCCGAAGGAAGCTGAGGAGCAACCCCGGTGTCACTATTTAAGGCCGTGCGAACCCCAGGAACGCGTGTTGACACTCAGCATCTTGCTCCATCATTTCCAGTGCTGGAGGTCTGTGCTTACCATCCTCCTCACCCTCACGAGGAACCATCAGTCTTCCAGAAGCCTTTGAGACCAGAGACCCCCGAAGATGTCGTCTTCCTCTTACAACCTCACTTACCAGATTCCAGTGTCGCCTCAGGACAAACAGCGTAGACAGTTAGGGTTCCGTTTTTGTCATAGTTACTTATCTCGTCTGCTCTTGTTTAGTCTAGCCCCAGGTTCCCATTCACCTGGTTAACTTAGTTTTATTTCTGCCGGTTATGTTAGCAATTGAACATTCTAGGAAATAATAGGGATCACCTTGTCTATTCCTCTGGGAATAAACATGTTGTCTAACTTAACTTCTGCAAATGCATACTTATTCTAGGGTGAATTGTTTCCCCTTCCTCAGACCTGTAGACGTCAACCTTCAAAGGAGAAGCAGGAGACCGCGGATTTATACTTATTACCGAAACTGGTGTAGGACTGGGGACTTCCCCATACCGGGCAGTATATACGTCAATAACACAACACATTAGATGGCCACCCGTACCTTGAACCAAGTACTCCGGTACTTGGAACATTGTAAGGCATAGCTTCAACCACTAGGAAAACATGCGACGAAGCAGCTAGACCACCCAGATCAGCTATCTCGCTTCATCCACCGTGTTGAACTTCGCTGGTTGGAATGACAGGACCGATCCTGAGTGACCTCACTTCTTCTGGTTACACTTTAGCCAGAGAAACCATCACCTGCTCTTACTTTATGAGGTGGTCTCATAGTACCTCACTCATGCTGTTCACCCATAAGAGGCAGTGCCAAGTGATGAATCAAGAAGGCAGTTACTGCCTCCAAACCTAATCAGTTGCTCTGCAACCCCTTGCCTTCTGCCTTCAGCACCCCCTCCCTATGGAAATGAGTTCAAGCTGCCTGCCATGCCAACTGGATAGGCCTCACCTCTCAGCCTTCTCTAGTGACCTGTTTAAGCCACTCCACAAGATCGCTGGAGAACCACACCAAATTGTAGTTAGTCTACGCCGGGGCCTACCGGTTGCTCAGGGCATTGCCAGCCAGGGCTACCAGTCACCGCAGCAGACCACCTCGATCCATGAGACGCCCAGACCAGCATTCCTGATCTATAGTCCCAAGACGACCAGCTCGCCAGCCATCCTAGGACAGAGTACTGAAACCAGTCACCTAAGTCCAGACGTGGATCTACCTCAGTTGAGATCCGTATCAGGTAATCCTACACCAGTGCCCAAATCGACCACACGTAGAACGGTCAACGTCGAACTCGACTACGTGCCTTGCAGATGATCTACCTGTCTGGCCTTGTACCGGGGCATAATTAAAGTCAAGCATCTCCTAATACAAACTCCCCCTCAGTGAGTCATGTACACCAGTGTTACTGACCTGACACATAGTGAATCCTTGTCTGGGTCTGATGTTCTTGTAACCGTAGATACACGTCAATATTCAAGTTTCCTTTCTACCCTATCTCTCACAGTGTCAATTTTCTTGTCCACACAGTATATTTTGTTGTTCACTAGCTCGCTAATATTTTACGGTCAACATTTTCATTCCCACTGTCTTTTTTCTTATCCATATTGTCATTCACACTGTTGATTTTCTTATCTACACTCTTTCACACTGTCTATTTTCTATCTACACACATTCACACTATTTTCTTATCTACCAATTTGCTGACACTTCTAATTTGGCTATTTACAGATTCCTTAACACTTTTTATTTGGACACTTCATCTTTAAATTAAAGCGCGGAGTGCTTCCATATCTGCCAACATTTTTCCTACTTAGCATTCACCAATTTTTTTATAAGTTCGTGGCCTATTATTACAACTGTTATTATATGTATTTACAAATTTACCCTACAGTAATCCTACTTACAATTATTATTTTTTAAAATAAAATATCATCTTCATCCCACTTTTATGTGCTTTTATTGATTTCTGTGTTTCATTATGAGTGGAAAATGGAAGAGAGTTGTAGTTTCTCTTGAAACAAAATGTAACGCATTAAAACGGTTAGACAATGGCGAATCAATTAAAAAGGTGGCTGCCGAGTTGGGAGTTGGGGAAGTGACTGTTGGGGATTGGAGACGTAACTGGAAATAAATCGAAAACTTTGTCAACAAAAGTGTGAGTGGTGGCAGTGGTTTGAATCAAAAGACTTTGAAGAAGGACGACTATGAGCAGACGTCTGAAGCTCTTTTTTTGTGGTTTTAACAGCTTCGAGGGATGGGTAGTCCTGTGAGTGGGCCAATGCTTCAAGCTAAGGCGCTCGAGTTCCACAAGAACTTTAAAGACGGCGATGAAAAATTCACTATTCACTGCAAGCGATGGTTGGCTGGACAGGTGGAAAAAGAAATATGACATAAGACAGCTGAACATTAGTGGGGGAGAACTGTCAGCTGACTCATCTGAAATTGCGAAATTCCAGAAAAAAATGGAAGAAATCATTTTTGAGGAAGGATTAACATCAGATCAAATCTTTAACTCAGTTGAAACTGTTCTTAACTTTCGAATGCTACCTTCAAAACCTTAGCAGCAAAATCTGAAAAAACTGCTCCCGCATTTAAAAAGAGTAAAGAGAGAGTCACAATTCTGGCTACCTGCAATGCTTCGGGTTCTTTGAAACTAAAACCTCTGCTGATTGGAAAGTCTAAGAACCCAAGGGCCTTTAAAAATATAAAAGTCAACTGTCTGCCAACAATGTACTGCAACCAAAGAAATTCATGGATGGAAAGCACAATTTTTAGTGACTGGTTTTTTTAATGAATTTGTTCCTGTCACTGAAACATTTTTGAAAAAAAAAAAAAAAAAAAAAAAAACNAAAATCTCTCCAGGAAAGCTATTTTATTATTGGACAATGTGCCATCTCACCCAGATGCCCAAGAACTGTGCAGTGGTGATATTAAAGCTGTATTTCTACCCCCTAATGTGACGTCGCTCATTCAACCTCTAGACCAAGGAGTTCTAGAAACGATGAAGAGAATTTACCGTTGAAGGCTTCTCTAGTTGTTGATTGCAAAATTAGATGACGGAATGACTGTCAAGGAAGCCTTAAAGCGAGTAACAATGAAAGATGTAGCTTACTGGATTGCTTCAGCGTGGGATGAGGTAAAACCTACCACCATTCAAAAGTCATGGAAAAATTTATTTGGCTTAGATGGACAACCCAAACAAATGCCAGAACAGGAGAATGTGAACGAACTAGTTCAACTGGCCAATGGACTACCTGTTGAAAATCAAATCAACAGCGAAGACATTCGTGATTGGTGGAGTGCAGATGTCCAGATGGAGATTACCGATGCGGAAATTATCAATATGGTTAACAATCCTAAACACAGTGAAGAAGACGACGACACGGACGAGATAACTCCAAAAATATCACATTCCGATGGGTTGAAATTGATCAACGCTGCTCTTGCTTACATAGAGCAACAGGAAGAGTGTAGGCCACATGACATACTGACTTTTCAGCGTTGGCGTAGCATCGCATCATCCAAGAGAGGACAGAGGTTAACTCAGAAAACAATCAAAGACTTTTTTTAAGTAATATGTAATCTCATGTTTCCACTAACTTACAGGTCTATAACTATGTATATTTTTAGTTTTCAATTACAATAAACCAGTTTTTACATTCTTCACATTTTTCTTCATGTTTTTACCACAATAACACTTAACCTCCTTATTATCTGAGTTTTACCATATCCTAGGTGATCTCGGTCCCAATTACCTCGGATAATCGGGAGTGTACTGTATTTGTAGTGTCATTGGTCATAGCCCAGAAACTTCTCCAAATGCTGCATTGAAGTGAGGGACATAATTACGAGAAAATTCTTGCTCATCCTCATGAGTCGTCTATGACTCTGTGGCAGGGGGGGAGGAGGGGATATGATGCCCGCCAGATTGGCTGTCAATCATTCCCCAGGTCACCGGCTGATGGAGAGTGAGTGGGTCTGCCTGGACGAGGGGAGGGTAGTGCGCCGGGCCCACATGTAACCAGTTAACACTGTGACCACACCCTGTGTGGGAGTCCATGCATAAAGGTATTTTAGCCATGAAGACGGACTTAAATGTAAAAGTAATATTTTTATACAGTGTTTCTTAGAAAATACGGTGATAATAAATGTAATATTTTATATAGTATTTCTCAGGGAATGCAGTGATACAAGTGATAACGTTACAAATAAGAAAGGTTTAAATTTACAATTTATTTGGGGTAAAACTGTACCGTCTACTCTTCAAACCATATCCACTCTTAAACTTTACAAATCTATAATGCTGGTTTTGAGGGTTTTGTTTGCCAAACAGCATTACAGTTTTACTTAGTGAAAATTAGGTTTGCCGTTTGGAGAGCCGCTGCAAAAAGATAATGTTCTTATGGTTATACAAATTAAGGCTCCCACCCACCTGACTCTTGAACTGCGTTGTGTTTGAAATACACATTTTTCAACTATACTATTAAACGTCCATCCAATGTGCTGATCTACGAAAGGAACACACGCTTCAGACGAGGGCTGTTGAGTGCTTTCAAGACATCACGTACATTAGTAATGCCATTTCAGAGTACTCCAAAATGGCTAAAAACTGCTTTTTCAAAGCGTTGTTTCTCACAATATATGTGTCTATAGATTCACACAAAACTACTCAAGAGCCTTGCATTGAACATTTCTACAGACTTTCCCACCAATAAAATGATAGGGTCACCGCTGCAACTCACATACAGTGCGACGAGAACTCTGCTTGCCAGTTCAGAGCCTTGCCCTTAGCGGCGATGGAGTACTTGATGCCCGATGCCCGTGGCAGTGTTGCCCGTATCGGTCTGGCCCTTATCTGTCTCAAACGCGGAAAAAAGCTCTAGGTAGGCGAGAGCCCTAAGTGATAAATTTTGTCATGTTCAAAGATAATGCCAAAATGAGCAGTCAGGGGAAAATACATATTTGATCTGGAAAACCTGGAAAAGTCAGGAAATTTCAAACAGAAATTGAATGACCACTCTGTTATACACGTGTACATAGGTGTCGAATTAATGAATTTATTAAGCAGGAAATTTCTTAGTTGGGAAACTTCCAAAAGGGTTTTGGAATAATCAACTTTGTTGTTGCACTCTTTCGGCTAAATTTTTTATTATATACAATATATAAGTAGAGTAAACTTCTCTCTTGAGTTTGTCACAGCCTGTATATAAGTAATGTGAATAATGAATATGCAATGAATTGTTGTACAAAGACTGTGCTGCAGTTCTAGTATTCCCATAAGAAAATAATACAGTAGCATTACCACCCAAATTTGAAAAAAGTGCTGTCTTCAACCACAGTAAGGAAACACTTATGTAACCAATCCGAAACTAACATAAAAAAAGACAGATTTTCATGGGTTGAGGATATTTACAGTCTGTTTGCTAACCTGATGTGATACAGGCATGTTTATTTTTGCTACATGTGAAAAAAAACTCATTTTTGCAAGAAAATATTTGTGTATTTACATTTTTGATATCTGTTTATTTAAGCCAAATGAAAATCTTGGCGTAAATAAATGGAAATTGGAAAAGTAGGCCCACTGTGAAGTCCATTTAACACACATTTCCTATCATGAGTTTGTTTTGCTCTGACTTCCATAATTGCAGACTTATGATTGGCCGGCATAGAATGTGGCGTAAGAAAATAGAATTTCAATCCTTCCTATGCCGTTACGGCGAGGAGGTGGCCATCTCATGCCGTTATGTTGTGTTGTAGCAGGCACCATAAACAAGTGTGTTCTTAATGTTAAACGGTTTTTCTTACTGCGATTGTGGCACAACCTTAATGCTTTTCTTGTGGTCTAAAATTCAGAAATATGAATGTTGGCTACCTCAGTTATTTCTTATACTTATCATGTTATTTCTGAGCGAGAGTAGTTGTACTGCTGAGCAGTTTTCTTTAAATTATCAGTTACACTTCACTTTATACAAATCGTGATGCAATCTCGACTGGTGTGGTTAAGTATGGTTTGTATCTGGTTAATACCTTCACTGCTGTTAAGCCTTCGTGTTGATGTACATTAAAAATTACCAGTTGGTATTATTTTTCATTACACCATGTCACTCATATTAACACTATAATTCTTTGAGAGTACTTAAGCTCTGGCAGCAGTTTTATTTAATATTGTGTGTGTGTAATCCTCTTGTGCTACCTATTTTCGACTGTGTATCACGAGTGTTACATTGTATTGATCATTACAGGTGACAAAAATAAGCTGCAGAAGATGGTCCAGATGGCGTGGACATTTGTTAACGACAGGTTGGTCTCCGTCTATGCACATTATTTTTCTAAGCTCAGCATCCCAGTATATGAGATTGGCAAGATATGAAATTGTAGTAATAGTGTCTGGCATTCTTCTTTGAATAAAGGATTCTTCACTTGTGTAGTAATGGTTCAAATAATATTTTACTTTATTGCTTTTAGCTGTAAAATTTGAGTTGTAACAATAGTTAAAAATGCTACTAAAGTGTTAAGTTGTAGTTAATCTGCATATACAAATATACTTTCTCGTCTTCCATTCTTTCTGTAACACGTGGGCTCGGGAAGGGGAAGGTTTCTTAACAGAGGTGTACACACCTGGATTTTAAAGGTCTAATGAGTGTTCTTGTAGAAGGGTCGAGGAAAAGTGACTCCATCCTTGTGGTCCAGCACTTTGTGGCCTTTGGGATGTAGTCATATGCCGCCAGGTCCAGCATGACATCAGTCTGGACTTATGATCTTATATTTTTTGTTTTCTTATTTGGTATTTTTATTTTATTAGGTGTTTTTAGTGCCCCCAAACAGCAGCAAGACCTTAGTAGGGGATCACTAGAGCTTAAGGAAGTGGGAAAGGAATCAGCCAGTGCCTGTATTAAGGACCCATCCCACCATTTGCCTGTAGTAGTTTCAAAAAACCTGGGATAACTGAAATCAGGATGGCTGTGCAGGAAATGAAACCTGGGTTCTCCTGAATGTGAGTGCAGTGGCAGAGTGAGAGGGAGATGAATTTCTTTATGGTGGTCCCCTGATGAGCAGTGGAGGAGAGCTGTGATTTTAATTTTATTGGACTGCTCTTCTGTGCCTGCTTTCCGAACTTTCTGCTTGGGGTTCTGGCCAATTATACTGTAGACACCTGCCCCCTGCAGTACATGGTGCCTTGCTCTATGATGTACTGCAGGAGGCAGGTGTTCTGAATCTTTCCCTTCCTTCTTCAGAGTTGGGAAGCTTGTGCTCGAGCAACAGGTATGGCCTAGGGAGTTGTCTGTTCCTGTCAGTTTAATCGGCCTGACAAGGCAAGGATAGTACTGGCCACGTTGCTTTTGGAGGGGTATTTTTCTGAGTCGGTCGAGTGGCTGCTCTAACAGATGCAATGCTCACAACATTCAGGATTGCAGGCCAACAGTAGGTGCTGGGATTCCCTGTCATGATGTAGGAGGCAGGGGAGAGATAGCTTGTGTGGTTGTAGCACAGCACCCTGGCTGGTAGCCCACAGTAATCTGAGTCCCAAATAGCTGGCTGCAGTCTGGGGTGATAGTGGAGGTGGTGGAGTCTCTGAGTCTTGCAACCTAGTTTGTAGTGTGGCAGACCTGAGCTCTGAGACTGCGTTGTACTTAACATGTGCAGCAGCTATCTTGACTGCCTTTCACCGTTCAGCTCAATGACATGGCATGGGGTTTAAGTATAAGGAGGATCGAGCGGGTGTCCAATGAAAACAGGCACAGCCGAAGAAATTTCAACACTAGGCTAGATGTGGGGGTGAGTGAGGTGAGCTTCCTAGAGAGCATAAAGCCTCTTTTGCAGTTCCAGTGTCCAGATGTCGTGTCACCGACCCAGGCAATCAGATGGAGCTGCAGTATCGCTGACATGCTGATGTTCCTGGGTAGGATCACGGGGGCATTTTCTTAACAATGACCACCTCCACTTTCCCTCCCTGGAACACTCAAGAAAACCGGCAGTTTTGCTGACAACCAAGTGTTCCACATTAGAGAATAGTAGATGCTCCCACACTCTGCTCCATGGAGATGGACAGTACAGCGGTATCGCAAATACCCTGGTCACCAGCAATAAGCTGGAGTGCTGGGTTACAACAGTGCCGTAATTGCATAGAATGCGGGCGTGCCTACCTCTGGAGTGAGCATTCAGACAAAAGGGTTGAAAATAGACTGTAGAATCAGGATGCACAAATACAGAGAAATGAGAGAAGGCAAGCAGTGATTTGGTGTATCTGTTTATTGGAAAACCAATAAGACATTCATGCCCAGTCTGCACCCATCTAGTGTCGGAAGAGCAAATCCTAGGTGGTCAAGATAGTAAGGACAGAAGCGTGACTGAGGCAAGGGAAACCCAAGAGGTAACACTGCAAGCCTTAGCACCCCTAATTAGCAAGGTGATAATGTAGTAAGTACTCAGGCAAAGGCAGAAAGAGAACCAATGCTGATAGCTTCTAAACAGCCTCAAAACTATGGCTGCACACCATCTCCAACCAGGGTAAGGGTGGGGGGTGAGGCATGAGGGGTGGGAGAGCCAGGCGTCCCGCCTGTGGCCAGGGTACACGTGCGGGATCTCATGGTGAGCAACTGGAAGGGTGGAAATTGGAGTTGTTCCAATAGCGACACTAAGTACAGTGAACTTGCGACCCTGCGACCTCAGGAATAATGATCTTCTCGAAACAACTTTTTTTAATGGAACCAAAAAATTTAATTAAATAATTAAAAAATTTGATGGAAATAAGTTAAAAAATAATTTTATTGCATTTGTTTTGGTTGCTTATCATTGTAATTCTCTTTCTACTACCGTACAATTCAGAAGCAGGGAAAGACATAAAAATATACACCACTCCAATAACACATGATTGTTTGCCCCTTCCTTCAAGCTTACTCACACGCGCCTGCCTTTTCTTAAACGCCAGGGTTGTCTAGCCGACAGAACGCTCTTTGTGAGACCACACTGCTGAAAGGAGGATTGAAGACTGTGTTTCTTTGACACAGCTGTGAGCAAATAGATTAATTATAAGTTCATACCCAGGTGCAATTTTTTTGTATGGAAAGGTTATTAGGGCAATATATGAGGTGGAAACGTTCTGCAGTATTACAACTAAAACATTATGTACTAATTTGTTTGTTAAGCTTTTTTCTGGCAAAGCAGTACTAGGGAAGCCATATGTTACTAACATGGATAGCTGCAAAGTTGTCACAAAATGTTTTTCATAGATAAAAAAAATCGAAAATTTTTAAAATATTATGATACAGCAACAGGGAAAAGGGAAATTAGGAATATTTTATTGGACCTGATAGGGTTGGAGTAAATTGATATTTGCAGTCCAGGATAGCCTCAAAACTGCAGAGGTGAATACTTATTACAGTCAAATGCCACGAAAACAGGAATCTGAATCGGCCTAAGATGCAGTACCCAGTGAGACAGTTTGTTTATAGTTTCCTAGGAAATAATGTATTTTTCATTCACAAAACCATATTTTAAAAGGTAAGCGTGTTCTGTTTAAAAATGTTCCTCGGAACTGTTGAAATGAACACAGATTACCATTAAAATTACATAAAAATAGGGTCGCGAATTGGCTAAGATGTAGTGCCCAACAAGACTTTTGTTTACAATTTCCTTGAAAATAAGATGACGTCCATTTTATGTCAGAACAGTAAATTCTGACTTATGGAAAAGTAGCACGGCCACAATGTATCCTTCTGCCACAGCTGTTCAGCCACTGAAGAAAACAAACTGCAGGCACTGAAAGACTGACATTAGCTAACTACAGTTAAGTGTTCAAGGTAGGATATTATAACTGGTGCTTTCTTTATTTTGTTTCCTGTATGGAGGGTTGAGTGGTGAGTGGTGAGTGGTGAGGGGGACTTCAAATAACATCTTTCATAAGATAGCACTGATTTGCAATTCTATTTATGAGACAATTTTGGTTTTAAATGCATATTGTTTTGATGGAGCAGTGGAAAATTTTGTTCATACGGAAATAACATAAAAATGATCATAACATGGAAAGTTTTAACTTTATGGAAAGAATAAAACACGATAAATGTGTCGCTGTTCATACAGATGCTAGTACAGTAAAACTCCTGTTTAACGAGCAAGGATCTAGTGAGTACAGCGATGTTATGATAACATTCTCGGGAACTGTAAAAAAACCTAAAAAAAAACAGGCGAAATGCAAGAAGTCTCAATTAAAGGTCATTAAAAAATATGTTAACTAGCATGCAGCAATAACATATGAGTGATTGTGTTGTTACTATCAATTGGTAGGCCACAGCTGTAAAACTTAAAAAATTTGGCAAGAAAAACTTGCGTGCGGCCTAATGCCCAAAGCGTTAGGCCGCACGCACGACACATGTGAATAGAAGTTGTGACTCATGCCGTCCTCTCTCCTTCCCACGTGCCACACGCCCTAATCTGTGTATAGCTTGCTAAATGCTGGGTGCATAGTAACAGCAATAGTAACTCAAGTTGCACAACCAAACTGTTTCTCCCTCTGCGATTAGCAACACGGATAGCCAATATTAGGACAAGTTTCATTTCTCGCCAGTTCCTCTGTTCCACACCTGTAGTCTTTGTGACCCAGCCATTTTAGTCTGTCTGTGTATTTTTTGGATTTTGTATAAGTCTTGTTATTTTGACAAGTTTTAAATTTTCTTTTTGGATGTTGACTTCGGATTGTGTTTGGAACTGACTTGAATCATTATTGACAATCTTTGTGCACAATTTTATTGCATTATGATTATATTCACAGTTTTGGTTTTTCGGTTTTGTGCTGTTATTTTCCGTTCACAGCACTTCTGAGTCATAATTAAAAAAAAAAAGTTAATAGATGGAAAACTTTTATGTGAGCAATGTTATTTTCTTATTTTATCATGACAGATATCAGAAAATGCACTTAGGCTGGCTAGAAAATGGCTGACTAGAAATTATTTCTTAGTGGATGTGCGGTGCTCTGTTCGTATGTTTTTATGTCGTGTATATCCTTATGGGGCATAATTTTATCTGGGAGACAGCGGCACTTTGAACTAAAATAAAATGTCATTAATAGCTCGTCTTGTTTTCACCAAGAAGACAATGAACATGGATTAACAAATGCTAAAAATTAACAGTAGAATGTCAACGACTTTCACTTCCCTGGTATATACAGTACAATGAAGTGGCATCCCTTCCTTCCCCTTCAATATGGTACCACCTATTCACTTCTCCTCTTTAACTTGGTTGGCTATTGCCATGTTGCCAGGCAGAGCTGCAGTCCCAGACACAATGAGCAGAGGAAGTAGCAAACTAGAAAGGTTGGTACCTAAGCAAAAGTGAGACGGAGATAATGCAACGAAAAGTGGCTGTGAGAAACAAAGTGCCCACCTGTCTCAACTCCACTGGTTCACTCCTCACTCCACCACCATTGCTAGGGGCCAAGGTTATCATACTGGTTACTATACGGTCACAACCATCCTCTTCCTTGCCAACTGTGTAAGGGAAAAAAACGAGGCCGTACTGGTTTGGTTGTGTCCCGTATCACTGAAGATACGAGACAGCCAGAACCTATCTCTCCAAGCCAGATGTTTACGCACGCATGTGTCAGCACCATAGCATTGGGTGTTTTATTTGGTGAACGTCTGTATTTTGTGTGACTTATAATACAATACTGTATAACTCGTTTATAAGGGACACTTCTACTTTTTAACAAGTGGTAACCAGTGATTACTACTTGCTAAATAGTGCATACATGGCACTCAAGTTTTTTTTGGTGTCGACGAGATGCATTTATACTTCTGCGAGGTAATTTTATTCAAAAACGTTTCCGTATTACAATACAGCAGCTTGTTATACAGTGGGTCAATTTAGTTGTTGACTGGCATTTATTTTACATCCTAGATTGTTTGTTTTTCCGGAGTCAGTTTTGTTCGCGTGGTGCAATGTCACGGAAAAGAAAAGCCTGTTCTGTAGGTGGTAAACTAAAAATAATTGACCTTGAAAAAAGAGACGAAAGCAAGTTTATCGCGTGAGTGCGGTATTCCTGAAGGAACAATCAGAGAATGAGTGAAAGAGGGACATAAACCGAGACTTTAGTAGATGTTGTGGAAAATGATGTAGAGCTGCAAAGAAAAATTGCCATTCTAGGGGAAGATAGTAAATCTTGATGAGTGTTTTTACAGCTGCAGGTGATTTTTAATAAAGTGAACTGAAGGTGTTACCACTATCTAGACCTATTTTGAAAGCTCCCCTGTTTTTATTAGATTTGCGAAGGTAAGGCTTTGATTGCCTTCTCATACGTAACCAATTTAACGACATTATGCGTAATCTCTGATGAAAGAACTCCTTATGTGAACGTACCTGTGCGATTAGTACCCTATGTTACGTGCTGTGCATGCAGCACGGTATCAAGCAGCTGTGCACCGCGCACGCTTGTGAGAAGAAATATGTGTTTTACACATGTAGAAGGGAGAGGGGTGGTGTGGTGAGTGACATCTCTGCTGGGTTGAGAAGGCAAAGATATGCGCAGGAATGCGAGGGGGAGAAATGGGCGTGACCGAGCACTGTTTACCTGTCGCAGTGTGCCCGAGCATCCCGCATAAAAGAAAAGACGACCGCGACTAGCAAGCTATAGTGAAATCCAAATGAGAAAATAATGTGCAGAAGCGGATAATGCTTTGAGTGAGTGAGGAGAGTCCATTGCCGGTTCCCGAAAGGGTGGGGTTGTTCAGTTCATTCAGTAGTGACAATGCGTGCATATTACCTGTAAAGAGCGCAGTAGTGGAGAGCGATGTTATCAGTTTGGTATGTATAGCACCAGCAGGGTCACGTGGTTTCCCTCTCTCCAGCAGCAGGGGCTAGGGAGAACTCTCCCATACACTGCCCTTTGGTATGGAAAGCTACTATACACCTGCTCTACAGCTTAGCTGGCTACACTGTTTCTGCACTGCACATAGATTTTCTCGTGTCAGCACAATATAATAGTATACATAGGAAAGTATATAGTGGATGGAAAAAAAGTGCAGCTACGCTTTCCAGTTCAAAAGTAATTAATTATGCAGAATAAAATGGAAAACAGATTGCCACAAAAAAAATGTCATCCTAAATGTGTTAGACGGTGATGTACTGACTAAGGAGAAACTAGACAAGGTGCCTAAAAATAATCATGCTCTTTCTCACTCTTCTCCCCCTTTTTTATGACTGCCATAACCTTGACTTACTTGGCCATAGCACTCCTGTGTTTAGTTTCTGCCTTTCTGTTTTCACTTCCTCCCAAACAAGGGTGGAACCACCACCAACCCATGTAAGAAACACAAACATGCATCGAAAAACACAGCCCTTGGTAGATAAAAGTTTATCCATTGTCTGTAAAATACGGTAATTGAGTCATTCTTCCTTTGTTGCTGGTCCCTCCTTCATCGCCCAGATATATACTGTCACTTCTGGAATAGCAATCTTAAGATGGTATTCTTGGAAACTGTGGACGTTTATAATCAGGGTTATACTGTAATGCACACACTCATTAGCTAGGTAAACATTCAACATATTAACATCAATCTTGTTAAATTTTCTATAAAATAAAAATATATAACTCTTACACTACAAAACAGACACATTTTTTTACTTCATGTACATTTGTAACATTCTAAGAATGATACAGTATTTACATAACACACAAACTTACTGTTTGTAATCATGATAGTATCTCTTGAACATGTGTTGTTAGAGGTGGGTCAGGTCAGTGCCGCCAGTTCTTGACCTAGGAAACGGAACCAAATCAGTTCAAAAAAGTTGGGAGTTTTTCCTTGGTTCTACGATGTACTACATAAAGTACATTTCTACTGCTCACAGTAGATTTTAGAACAATAGTTTATTATTTATTATGTTAATGGCCAAATATTATAGGATGCCAGCAAACTTTCCCAAACATAATCGTAACATGTGTAATATATGTCAGATAATTTACGTTTTTAACTCCTCACGTTATTTATTGCAACCATTCCTAACCTCATGTCGCGGACAAGCGTAGCAGATTTCCAAGAAATCAATTATAATTTTTGTGACTTCGTTGCACAATATAATAAATTGAAATATGACAGCAAATATGCCCAATTGTAAATGAACATAGAAATATGTTTTTATTTATTTTGTACATCACGTAATTACCGCCATTCTTGCTACATAGATGGGACAATTTTATTATTGATACTTCCAACTTTGGCTAACCTCCACGAGTTTATTTTAGAGATAATTAACTGTTCCAAGATTAAAATATGTTATATAAATAGTGATGGGTCCAGTCTCAAAAACTTTAGTCTAGTTGAACTCATCATTCGAGTCAAGATTTTTCCCAGCAGGCATTGAGCTACTGAACGTGCAATTCAAGTCACTTTTTTTAGGTTATAAACAAACAAATATTTACACCTAACAATCGCTTTTCGTGTCTCACGAATCAATTTTACTTAGCTAAACCGCTAAAGTTTAATTGTGATGATAACAGGTCTACTACTCGATTCTTGTTTGTAATGTTCATAAATGCTGATGAGTCATGACATACTGCTTCCACTTTCTTGCGGCCTGAGTGGCAGTGCCCCACCGCTGTGGGAGACAGATAATGTGAGGGTGGAAAGGTAGTGATGACAGAAATACATTGAACCATAAGCATGAAAAGCACCTTTATCTCATGACACGTCACACCTTCAGCAGAAATATGCGTAGATACGGTACACTTGCCATTATTTCTCTCATAATTACGGTTTTACAAATGTGTACACAAAAAAGAAGAACTAGTCGGACCCTGATTTTACGAGGCTTCACGATTCCTGAAAATAGCTTCGCAAAATCAAACCCCTCTCAAATTTGCTGCAGGCATATTTTGCCCACCCAAAAACCCAAAAAGTGCATTATATGTGAGTTTTTTGCATTTAGTCTGTTTTTAATCATCTCTAGTACAAAAGAACAAGTTTTTTTAAAAATGAAATGTTGAATTATTTTAATAGACAGATGGCGCCCAAATAAAATTACTCCCTAGAATGGTATTCATACAGATACGATCATTGGTATTCATACAGATACAATCATTGGTATTCATACATATACGATCGTCCCTTTTCACAAAAAAAAGTAAACATCGGGCGCTGAGTTACTATAAGCAAGCACAAAGTCCATTTCAAGTAGTTTCTTGCGGGAAAACCAGACAATCTGTTAATTAAATATTTATGTATTTCAAGAGACTAACATGTTATGAATAAAACTACACCCCAAAACGGTATGTACAACTTTCCCTTGTCACAAAAAAAAATGGAAACATCTAGCATCAAGTTACTTTAAGCGAGCGCGAAGTTCAATTCCAGTAGCTACTTGCAGAAAAATCAAACAATTTGTTAATTAAATATTAATTCATTTTAATAGACAGGCATCTTATTAATAAAATTATACCCCAGAACATTAATATACAACCTTCCCTTGTCACAAAAAAAAAAAAAAAAAAAAAAAAAAGGAAACATCTGGTGCCATGTTACTTAAGTGGTTGTAAGTCATTCCCAGTAACTTCTTGCAAAAAAATTATACTCAGAACATTTTATACAACTTTCCCTTGCCACCAAAAAAGTTTAAACACAGAGGTGCGCACTCATTATACATTCATAACGTAGACAGCACAACGTCCATATTTAAACATTTATCACACTGGCAAGAATTACCTTATTTTTGGTTTTTTTTTTTAAATTGCAAAAACATTTCCTTGTACGATTTTATAGTTTTCTTGAAATAGCTCGTGGCACACTCTTCCAGTGTGAGTTATCTCATTTCTGTTTATAAGATAGTTTTTATTATTTGTTCATAACAGTAAAATTTAAATTTTTACATGCTAAAGCTATGTGGAAAATAAAATTTTTTTGTGAGGAAAAAATAATTACAGGTTGATGCTTGATGGCCTGAAGGGTTGGTGCGCGTCTGTGTTTACTAGGTTTTATTTGTGTCAGGTCAGATACACAGGCTCGAGGTGCAGACTCTAGTGAGGCAGAGTCTGAAGGATCTGGTGCTTGGCTTTAACTACACTTTTGAAGAGTGTCGGTCGGGTATGCCGTTGACAAGGCACGTAGTCTAGCTAAACTAGGTGAAACCTATGGCTGACTGGTCTAGGTAGGGCCGCTGGCTTAACTTGCACGTGCCTCACTCATGATGGTAAAGTACTTGGGTGTTGGCCTGGGTTCGATCTACTGACCGATCTGGTTGACTGAATCAGTGTCTGTTGGTTGGCTCTGGCTGGATGCTGGTTCTGACTCATCGGGCAGGTGTCCGGCCCACTGTCTGCGTCTGGTCGGGGTTGATGCCCAGTTCCAGGGGCAGGCCCAGGCGGAGGTATTGGACGACTGGATGAGCAGCTCTGAGGGTTCTTATAAAGGGACCAAACAAATTAAGGGGGAGGGCTGCAAGGTGAGGCCTCCACAGTTGACGGGCGGGTTGAGCTCGTTCCCGGGTAGTTGAGTAGCTAAGGGTTGAAGGAGGTTGGTTTTGTGTTGACTGTTTTTTGGCAAGGACAGCAGCTGTTCTTCTGTCGCTTAACTGACTTCCTCTTCTGTGGGTGAATGGCATTTACAGGGGATAGGTTCAACCAGTTCACTTCCGCCCTGGGATGGTAGGCAACGTTACCCCTAACTAAAATATAAACCAGAAGTGGTAGGTCACATCTTGTCAGGTCTGGCACTCCTTTCGGCGGGTCTATATGCGGTGGATGGAGTGGGTTAACCGACACAGGTGGTCTAGCCTCTTCATCATGTGTCTTGCTAGTGGTTGGAGCTGTACCGTACGTGCACACCAGCTACCTTTGTGTACGTGGTTCCACAGTATGGGTGGCTGTGGAATCTGTTGTGTGTGGAGACGAACGTCGAGTCATTAGGGCACAGGCCACAGCTCTACTCTAGTGTCGGAAATCTGTTTTACAAGCAGCGGTTCCCTGCCCACTACTTTGCGGGGCGACATCAGGAATGACTATGAACAGTTCACTGAAGAAGGAACAGACAGGGTTTAGACTGTAGACATGTTTTATTTCGTCCAGAATATAACACGGTGACCTGTACTCCCCTGTGTAGAATCAATGCACTGAATAAGCTACGGAAGGGGAATAAAACAGAAAGACAAGTGAAAGGGCCTGTCGGCTTGAAGAGCAAGAGCAACAATTAGGTAGCCGTAAAAAAACTTGGACCCTAACTGAAACTGGGTTGTCCTGAAGGGATTTAGGCAGAGATGGGGTGGGGTGTGATGATAGCAATATCTTTGGGGGAGGGGGCATCAACTCTTTGGAGTTGCAGCGCATGCTTGGAGGCCCCACCGTTGGTCACTGTATATTACTTGGGCGATTTCTCACGAGGAAGAAGAGAGAGGAGAGAGCCGTAGCATGACTGGTGCTAAGGCAAGTTACTGAGTTAAACTGGTGTTCTGCAGCGATGCGAGACCTTTTATACACCTGGCCAGGGTGTGGCTCCGGTGGGGTAGCTCTTCCCTTCGTGGGCGGTGCAGCACTGGTTACGATCTTTCAGGGAAGGTTGGAAACAGGGTAGTTTCCTTGTGTACCGCCTGCTTAGGGGCAACTTACTTGTGATGCAGACTGGTACTCCTTCTGACAGGAATTTGCTAGGAAGGGGCGATTTGCATTTCTATTCTTCTTGAAGTGCATTCCGCTCTCCTTGCGTGCGCCATGTCTAAGGAGGCAGAATGCAGGCCTGGGTGGTGGCCAGTCGGAGTTCATACCTTGTCTGTGGCACGTGATGAAATTAAAAAAATGAATAGTGCAGCTAAGTATCACGAGTCAAGGTAATATCTAAAAGTTAAACAATTTATTATAAAATAACAAGTTTTGTGACAAATGTTTAAGTGACAATCAAAACCTGTCGGTCCAATTGTGACCTAGTCTGAAGTGTTTTTTTCTGTGTGAGATCAGGAACAGGGTGGCTTGCATAGAGAAAACCAGGAAAAGTCAGAAATTATCAGGCAAATTTATACATTGCAAGGAAATTTAGTTATGGTTAGAAATGTGTCAAGAGACTACATAACGGATTCTAACACTTCTGCTGCATGCCATCTCATGAATTATTCTGTTCATGATTTTGGTTTGGTTTACCTTTGTAAGAAGATTTTAATTCTTTAAACTAGTCTGTATATGTGTAATCATAGCATTTAAGGGAATACTGTAAAGATGTTTCTAATTTTTGTTGTAAATATTGGCCAGAGTAGATAACTGGGACTGTGAGGGGTTAGTAGACGTGGCGGCTCACAATGGATGCGTTGCATGCACCACTTCACCTAAATTTTATAATTAGTATGTATTTACTTTTTTTTTTCTTTTATCTGTTTGATTCAGTATTTAATACCATTCCTCCATAAGTTTCAAGACAAAAAAATTTGTTCTTACGCCATTCTTTTATGGCATGGAACACCATCAGAATACACAATTACAGCACTGTTGGAACGCTAGCAGTCTCACCTCCAAACCACAGGTCAGGAAATCGAGACGGTTGTTGACGGGGACGGTGTTTGGAAACTGCACGTGTTTTCCTGTCCGCTGATGCGCTCTTTCAGTCCTCATTGTTTTGCGTCAATACTTGAATGTTACCAAAGTTTTTCCAAGCTCGGCCGAAGAAGCAACGTCTGCCAAATAATCCGTCTGCATCCAGAATTGCCAACTTGGTGATTTTCTTGCTAGATCTGGTGATTTCAGAATATGGTTGGGTGGCCAAATTTCATTTTTGCAACAAATCAAAAAGTTAGTGATTTATGTTAAAAACTGGTGATTTGAAGAAAGAGTGAAGATTTTTTTTCCCCCCATAAACAAATTATTGCACTTTTGTGTCTCCAGGAGTGTTCATTTCCCTGGGAGGGACTGCGGTGGCTGAGCGTTTGGCCTGCTCGCCTCCCACTAAGACGAACCGTGAACCCGGCCAGGTCACTCCTGGATTTTCGCATGTGGGAATTGTGCTGGATGATGCTGCTGGTTGGCTGGTTTTATCTGGGATCTCCCGTTTCCACCACCATTTCATTCTGGTGCTGCTTTATACACACCTCAATCGCCCTCATTGGCTCTCAAGACCTCGCTGTTAAGAGCCGCCTAAATCTCTTCACTCACTCACTCACTCACTTTTTTTTTTTTGTCAGTCAGTCACCTGGAATTATGATATACACCTGGAGAGAGCATGGGAGTATGTTAAGATGATATTACATACATGTTTTATTGCATGTAGTTATCTCTTTGTACGTTATTGTGTGGGCTGTCTCATGATATGATTCAGCCATAAATGAGGAAAACTTACGTAAATGCACTAAATTCTTCACAAAGTGCGTTAATTGCAACAATTTTCAACGTAAAGAAGTTTGATCTTTTTTGACTTAGAATTTCTTTGTAAAAGACTGTGTTTGCATTGATGGAAAACCTGATGTAAACAATGTTTTTTTTTTCAGACCTCAAATATGTGAGGCATGCATGCAATACTCAATCAGCTATGTGGCTTGCCACATAGCTACAACCCTAGTGCTCGCAGTGTCGCTTTTGACTACCACAACACTACATCATTGGTGCATCGACGACACGCATATACAGTCTTCCACCTACATCCTGTGATACGTTTATTTTTACTGTGATTGGCAGCAGCATATTTTGCTATCTTTATGATGAAAAACATGTACATATGAACGTGTGCATAGTGAAATGAAATATATACTTACGAAACAGTTCAGTGTCATTGCATTACGTTTCGTGTAGGAACATCCTCGGCGTGTAGATGTGTAGGGAATGGCGAGTTTTATTTCAGGTCGTGTAGGTAAAGCCTTCAGCCAATAAAACTAAAGGAGCAGAAACAAATAAGATGTAATATATTGTATTTGTTTGAAAATATAATTGTGAAAAGAAAATTTACATTCTTAATTGTATTTGACTCTTTTAAATAATATGTCTAAATTATTATATTTGCTAATAAATCACTATTTCATTAAAAATCAAGTTAATATCTAGTCATGTGGATTGGATTGGGAGAATACCAGACGTGTACATTGAACAACACATTGTTACAAACGCTCTTTGTAGACGTCTCACATACACTAAATTACAATTTGATTTAGTTCGACTGCTGAATATTTCCTGAAAATTGTGTTTCACAAGCAATCACAGTCGTACTTAAACAATGCTGCATGCTTAAATGTCTGTTCTTGATCATACAAACACTTTCAAACATGAAAAATTCTATGTGAGCAGTAGTTCAATATTAATGTGTGACTCCATTTCCAGTGACTAACTTGTATGCAACAGCAGGTGAACTATTTAACCCGGCCAACAAGTAGAAGTAAATTGCAGAAAACTGATTGCTAGCACGACTGAGCGCTCACCATTTTCAAAAGTTAGCAATGATCAGTTCATGGGATGGCTACCTGTACTTTCATGAACAGTTCAAAGGACACGTACGTGAAGGAAGCAAGATTGACTTACCTCAGCTTCTTCTACCATCTGGGTGCCTGTGAACAGAGTTAATGCAGAGAAATGCCTGGCCTCATACAGTGTTATTCACAGCAATCATAGAACTTGTTTGAAAGAAGAAATTATTGAAATGTGCAATGTGCTTAAATTTAACGAGTGAAAGTATCAACTAGTATGTGTACTGAAAACAGTGAGTTTACTTGTCAGTTATGTGCCTTCACTGATTTTTCACATTGAAATGTGGGACATACTGAAGTTACATGAGGTATGTGAAATGTGTTTTATGAGTTATTGTTAGCCTATGATACAATTTACCTGGCTGTTGTTTATGTGAAAATTTTGTTATTGTATTCCTATGTGTTATTTTAACAAACTAGTTTTTAAAAAAACGTGAGGTTTTCCTAAATGCTGTAAGATGCTAGTATTTAATTTGAAAATGCTACAAAATGCTAAATTTCATTTTAAAATACAAAAATACACATTTCAAAATGCTAATTTTCTGGACCTTTAACAATATGGTTTGGCCTTATCATAAGCAAAGTTTGAGAACTTGACACAGGAAAAGTTCTTGATACAGCTTGAGAGTACTGCGTATTTGTAGGTACGTATATATAGAGATTACCATATTAAAAATGTTTGTACATACATACATGCATACATACATACATACATACATACATACATACGTACATACATAGATATGTACATACATACCTACGTTAGATACACACAAAACAATACGTCCGGAGGTAGGCAACTGTAAGGAGCAATAATCTATATATATTATAAAACTCAACGTCTCTCTGTCTGTCTGTTTGTGCGCTTATCACTTGAGAACCACCTATCCAATTTATTAATTAATTAATATATTATTATTATTTTTTTTAAGTTCATAGCTATGTTCTCTGGCTAGGTTTTAGTATATATTTTGTTACGTAAAGTAACATAAGGAATAAGCAGTGACGATAATAGTGAATCAAGTCGGAAATAAGTTGTTTGCAGCCAGCGCGCCTTTTTGCAATATGCTGTCTAAACCGTTAAAGGTGGAACAATATCATGCAGTAAAGAATTGCGTGTAATAAAAAGATCTAAAAAAAACTCCGCAGTAGCATATTTCTATCTATAACAGAGAAATACAAAATTTTAATCTGATAATGAATTGTTGCAATGTTTGGGACAAAATTTGTAGGAAGGTATTATGTATCTTTTTTTAGCACTCCTGCACAAATGCGGTAATTCTGTAGTCCACGTAAGCGAAGCTAGTAAATAATAATTAAATATGTAAAAAATGTTTTATACATTTTGCCTAAATTTTATTTGAAAGAGTCTAATATTGCGATCTGGTGATTTTTGTATGCTGATTTAGACTTTCTCTCAAAAAAGTTGACAACTCTGCTTGCATCTGCAGGTGAAATCTGCTGCACATAACTTGTACATGAGTGACAAACTGCCCATGTGACTTGGGACATGAAAATTTCAGTGGTGTGAAATCGTAAACAACAAAAAAATTCTATATTTTTTAATGTCATTGTTTTGTATATGCAATGATACATAAAAATAACATAAATATGAGGCTATACAATTTTGAATTTTAAAACGATTGGAGTTAACAAAATTTTTTTGCAAATTATTTGCAGATAGATTAGAAAATGTCTGAGATACGTAAAAATTTGTAGAGATCTTGTTTGCTTATAATCTATTATTTAGTTGGAGACATTTTCATTCCATAAATTTTTTCTAAGATTCATTGTTTTTGAGGTATTATGCAAAAAACTATTTAATTAAGAGTGAATCAAATATGGCCATTTTCTGAGTTGTGAATAAGGAGACCTTCTATATCCACAACAAT
Organism: Clitarchus hookeri; assembly: GCA_002778355.1. Taxonomy (NCBI): domain Eukaryota; kingdom Metazoa; phylum Arthropoda; class Insecta; order Phasmatodea; family Phasmatidae; genus Clitarchus; species Clitarchus hookeri. Next base: position 357,874 of record NQII01001864.1, read on the forward strand.
CTGTATACCAACATCTTATTCTGAATGAGCAGTTGCTTTTAATTAATGGTATTGACCTTGTGAGGTCAGTTGAATTTGGTAAACTAGTTACTTATTGGCTTTTGTATGTGTTTTTGTGTAAACATTAATTTCAGAAGTTAACATAATCTTCGAAAGTTAATCATCAGTTTTATTATCACGATTCTTATAAGGTTCTATTGCTAGACTCCTATCAGCAACACCTTTTTAACCCAGTGAACTTCAAATTCTATTCCCACCCTTTGCTCATGGCGCTTCACTTACTTTCGGGCTCAGAAGCCACAGGGTTAGTAGTTAGTATTTAAAAAAAGCGTATATTTGAAGCACCCTGCAATGTAGTTCCAGTGGCAGGTAGATGGCATCTTAATTTAAGTATCAACATGCAGTAATATGTGAAAGAGGAAGCTGCTGGAGTGTAATGTGTTTGCAGCCTGTGTACGACGTTGAGCCTTCAGTGGGAGCCGGAGGTGATAGCAGTGGCCCTCATGTACCTGGCGGGCAAGCTGAGCAAGTTCGAGGTGGTCGATTGGGAGGGACGGACATCCAAGCATCTCCGCTGGTGGGACAAGTTTGTGGAGGACGTTACGATGGATCTGCTGGAAGGTGCTGTGCCATTCAACACGTAGACTTTGTTGCTTCTTTACTTCATTCTTCCTGCTCACTCAATATTCTCCAAAGAAACACCGAAAATCACATTACACTTGAAAAGTGTTCAGTTAAGTTTTTTCTCAACTGATGGGGTTGTGTGAATATTCGATGGACCGGAATGGTAATGAAACATCAGAGCTTTTATTTTCAATTTCTGGAAGAAAACTAGTTACTGAAAATCAAGTGAAATGAAAATTTTCAACTTCAATGAATATTCACGTGCTTATCAATTGTTAAAATTTTTGTGCGTGCGTGTGTGTATCTATTTGTTTGTCTCAATTATGATAATAGTAAAATAAGTATGCATAAAAATTAACTTCAAATGTTGTCGGAATATATGTAATGAATTCTTCATTGTTATTTTTACAGCATTTACTTTTTTCTTATACAATCCACTTGTCAATTAATTTTTTGTATGTGCTTATAGTAATTATTTTAGAAGAATTGTATTATAAGATCAATAATGGTAGCTACTATGCAAGTTTGATTTCATAATTTAAGTTGAATTTAATTGATTAATTGCCAGTATGTGTTTGATAATACATAGTAAAAAACTTGATAAAATGTTAACATTTTTCTTAAACTTTTAAAATTATTCTCAGGAAATTATTTTTAATTTTTGTTTCACGTCCACATTTCATTGATGTTTTGTGAAACAAAATGTCACTTTTGCACGCACAGCCCTACTGAATAGACAATGCAGGAATACAGTGGAAACACTATCCATCGAACACGGATGGATCAAAAGTCCATTTCCACAGAAAATGTTCTGTGGTCCAGACAAAATTCCTATGTAAATAATGCTAAACAAAAGTCAGTTTTTGCCAAACTAAAAATTTAATTTTTACCCCATCTATTGAACAAAAATTTTTGTGGCATCGTTGAAAATTACATGCTCCCATCATTTGACAATGAAGTATTAACAGAAAAGTATAAGTATCAACTGTACTCACTGTGGCATACAAAGTCGGAACAGTACATTATGCGCACACGCACAAGTAATACTAATAGATAACACAAATAAAATTAATTTTCAACATGCATTGTTTACGCTTATGTCTCACTGCCCTGCGTTTAGTCCTATTTATGTAATTTATCCAATAACCTGTTGTTGATTTAGTCACAATGTCGCACTTAACTCGTACTTTGTAACAAAAATAATAAATAACAACAATGGACGTCTCGGACTACACATCATGTATTTAGAGAGCAAGAAATACAAAATAAAACTGAAAAATGTGGAAATACAGGACATATGTGTATGAAATATGTACTGTAGAAGTTTTATTAGACGTTCAGCAAGCAATTGCAATGATTACAGCGGCAGCTATGTCGATAACGAATTACCAGCAACCACAAGAAACAGTGGTGCCATATTTTCGAGACATTGATTCGCGATGTGACGTTGCCAAAAACACTTGCAAGTTTTTCACTTAAATATTTTTCCATGAAAATTACGAATGCATATATGTATAAATTTAACTCTAATAAATGTGCCCGGAAAGTTAACAAAAAAGGCAACGCAAAATAAAGGAAACCCTATTCACTGAACTTTTATCAATCACAATATTCAAGACATTTAAATTTCGTACAGTACGTTTATACCGACACCTGAAACCAGAGTTTAGGTAACCTAGGTTTCGGAAAGCAGAGTTTGTGAATGGTGTAAACGCCCCCAAAGTGAGTTTTCACCATATCTCAAAACTAAAGTTTTGCAATTCAAGTTTTGCATAGAATTTTAGGTTTCGTGCGCAGTATAAACAAAGAAACTTCAGTTTTATTTGTAATTATGGTATGAAATGTACAACTAAGATATGTTGAATTGTAAAACAAGATGTTTAATTGGTTAAAAATAATGTGTGTAAATGCAAATTGATTATATAATTTTGTTGTAAGTACTAAAATAACTAATACACAATAAATATATTGCATCTTAAAAAAAGTTACGAAATACCTTATTTTTAATTAATAATGTTTTATCAAGCAATGTATGCATGTTTAAATAACTTTTAGTCATATTATTGAATTTCTGTAAAATTTATTTCCTTTTCGTATCACTTTAACGAAAAGGACTAAATGTTTTTCATTGTTTTCATACTAGTGATTTCCGGCATAAAACAACACATAAAACACAAGTTTTGTATAACTACATAAACACTTAACTAAAACCTTAGTTTGGAAAGTCGGGTTTCCGAAACTGAGGTTTCGGCTGACAGTATAGACGTACTGCTAGCTAGTAACTGACACTGTTTTTAGTTGCTTCTGCTACGTCGGCAGGTATTTCTGGGCATGTGGTTTCAAAAGAGTTGTTTAAATATGGTTTTTATTAAGTTTGAGTGTTAGTACTGGAAAAAGTTAGTGTTTTTAATTAACACTTCTTGGTTCCCTTGAGAACTTCATAACAGGGTTCTACTGTATTACGAATGTCACAATTGTGCATTACATACTATATAGAATGATTGCAGGATGGGTATGTGCATTCTGTGGCGGTCGGCTGTGCCAGTGGATTTACCTTACACAGGTTCGCCACCCATTCTTGATGACCAGGTAGAGTTAGTGCAGGGCCACCTTGCTGATGAAGTGTCAGAGAATTATACATAGATGTTGGTCTCGGACATCAAACAGTGTGACATATAATGAATATTCTAAACCTGAGAAAAATTGCATCACGTTGGGTTCCCGTCACCTGACAGGCATGGCACAGATACGCAGTAGCTGGTGTCTGTCTGGACAGGTACTGTAACGGAGGGGATGCATTTCTGCAGCATATTACGGCCATTGTTGAGACCTGGGCAAGGGCATATGAGCCTGCACTTAAGCAACAGTTGAATGAATGGTGTCGCCCATGACAGACACTTCCAAAGAAAATTTGACGCAGACCCAGTAGGGTATACAATTTTAAAGGTGTCATTAAACATACAGTACCCAAAGGTGAGTATGTCTACACAATGCACTATTGTTGGTTTTTTAGCACACCTATGTCTGTCTGTGCTGTGCAAATGTCACATTTCCTGCAGGAAAATCCACACTGCATTTTGTGGGAGAAGTGACTATCATGTTGCGCAGATGGTATTTGGAAGTCTTTGAACATCCTTCCTATTGCCGTTATATGTAATCTTGTGATTTTAACTTGTTCCTGTGTTTGGAAACACCCCTAGGAATGTTAGGTTTCTTATATTCCATCAGTGCTTCAAGCAGGTGAGCACTCCATCACAGTTGAACAGAAACCACCTCGCTGATGGCATCCAAGGGTCCCTTCACTTGGTAAAGTTCCAGGACCTGAACACTAATTATATTGAAGGGCTGTAATAACATTTTAGCATGCAAGTTCAAAACACTTCTCTTGTGTTATATTTATTGTATTTACAATCTTCATAATATTGATGTCATATGTAATGTTGCTTTATGGTTGTTGCAGACATCTGTCACCAGGTGCTGGACTTGTATTCCCAGCCACAGACCTCCATGCCAGACTCCCCTCCACTGCTGCCAGCAGTACAGTCACCCTCCGCCAAAAAGGACCGCCTGCCACGTCCCATATCACCTGCCCAGCACTCCCTGTCGCCTGTCGCTTCAGGTATGCCCTCATTCTGAGCATCTCACCACATATGAAAGTTAAATTTTGAGCTACCCCCCCCCCCNACAACACCAGAAAACACAAACAAATCACTTCACATCTGTGTTATGTAGTGATAAGGAAGTATTTCAATGTATAGATTTTTCACCTATCCCAAACATGCTTTGGCAAGAGATTGTAACTGACTGATTTTCACTCAATCTGTGATGTTTTTAAAAATTGGAAAGCAGCAGATTTACTCCAATTTTATTCATTCATAGTAGTACATGATTAATCAATAACTTAAAGCTTACCGCACTTAAATGTTTTCATTTATTGTCTGCAAACATGTTGCATTGAGATCAAAGAAATTTCACCATTTTTTCTTTAAAATACTTTTTATTCATGCCCCCTCTTGAACTTGGTTGACTGTTGAACTTTTGCCAGGCAGAACTGCCTTTTCAGAAGCAAAGAGGGGTGGAGAAAAGTATCGAACTTAGTGCAACGGAATGTGGTTGCGATAAATACCGCAACCATCCCTGTTCCCACTCCACTGGCTCAGTTCCCCCTCACCCCTTCCCATTTTATCATCAATTGAGGGAGGGTGGAGGACAACCCCCTTCTCATCAGTCATGTAAGGGGAGGAAATGAGCTCGTGCTGGCTGTGTACAGACTGAACGTAGCCAAAACTTATCTCGCCAAGTCAGGTGTTTACACATATGTTGGCACCATAGCAATGGGTGGTTTATTTGGTAGACATTTGCATTTGGAAGTGATCAATATTTAATTTAAAAACTTGTGATTTCTGAGATAGGCAATAAATACGGTTATTAATATTTGTTTTTTTATTACCTTCAATAATTAATAATAATTAAAAAACATGCTCTAATTTCCCTGTAAGATTCCGCTTGTTCTGTGCTTATGCATTACTTGACGAAAAAAGTGATGCCCCACGTAAAGGGCGTTTCAGGCTTCATATGGCGTAGAAGCCTCTCCCCCCAGATGGCTAGGAAGCAGGCATCGTCTACTTGACGGGGTGTTACTAGGAGCAGAATTGATTGCCTTTGGCAGTTCTATAATGGCCCGCTGGGCACGGGAAGGGATGCTTGTTGGAGTTGGCCAGGTTTGAACTTGGGAAGGTGTGTAGCTTGCTGGGAGCTCTAAGCATCGAACCGTCTTGTCTGTGGCTGAGGACTGATTATAAGTTACTGGTTTTGTAGGGGGCAGTGGCGAGACGGCTGGTCGAGCTGTCGATGTACCCCTCTGCCATGCTGCTTCCTCTCTTTTGAAAGAATATACAGTGAAACCTCGTTGTTGAGTTCCCGTTTATGTCGATTTCTCGTATCAGTACATTTTTTTGGATGGTCCCAACAAATATCCTATATAAACAATGTTAAAAAAACCAGCATGCTACAACCCTTAAATCATTCATTTACCTGCATCCATCGATCAGTTATTCTGTCCGAAAACCACCAAAATATATTTGGAACAATTGTTTATCTGTGAAATAACTACTTAAAACTTGTACTACCAAAATTCAGTAGCGCCAAGAGCAGGTAAACAGACATGCCCTAACCTCAAATGCTAGTGTACACAACTAGTTGTCATGAAACGTTGCAATTGTTAACAACGTTATTTATTTTTGATAATTCAATCACTATTTGTTTTAAATTGCTCACGTCAAAAGACAGGTCAAACATAATAATTGCAGGCACTTCTTTGTTTCAAGTCAGCACACGAAAATTCACGCAAAAAACATGTACATATAATGGATGTGGTACGGATCAGAACCAAACATTAATAATGGACGTAACGGATTTAAACTTTACTCTTGTTCCACAAAGAAAATGTAATAATTTTTAGGTCAGTACGGTGAATAACCATGTAAATTACAAGTATTAAAGGGGCACCGTATGTTTTCACTGACTAATTCTGTTAAGATAAAATTACGCTAGTAACTTTTGTAAGAGTAATGCAGTGATATCAACTGTCACACAAGATGGCGAGTGTTGTCAACGTAGCAGATTTTCCGTTTAATTTGGCAAAATTTAAAAAACATTTAGCGGACAAATATACATTTTAGCGGACAACAGAATTTTTAGCAGAGTAAAATATAATTTCAAAAAATTGGACTTTTACATGTCAAACTTAAAAAACTGTGTTCAATTTGCCTCCAAAATAGAGTAAAAAATATAAAATGCAGCACTATTAGGATGAAACTACATACTTTATTACTGTACTTTAAATTTAAGAATTTTTAGCTCTTTTATATTTTAATTCATTATTTTTAATATATTTTGTTTAATTTTTGCAATTTTTACTACATTTGGCAGAAATTTAGTGAATTTTATGTAAACATTCAACAGATTTTCGAAATTAGAGTTGGTAACACTAGTACCGCTGCTGTTAGTTTCTGTTACTGTTTAAGTGCATTTCAATGATTTATAATACAATACTTGTATTGAATGATTAAGATATATTTTTTCATTTAGTATTTAAGATATGCCCACTGTTCATTATACCTAAGGATGAAAATAAAGTTTTTTTTGAGGTTAGGTTTTACCTTTTGAGGGGAGAGGTCCACATGTTGAGTTTTCCCACATGCTGAGTTTTTTTCAGTAGGTCCCATGAAAAACGAATAATAGAGGTTTCACTGTGCCTGGTTGGCACACTGTCTGTTCTCCACCAGGCCTCCAATCAGGGCTAGTCTCTGTTTGGCAGCTCTATCCCGCCCAGCTGTGTGGCAAGGCTAAAGGAGGAAGGTAGCATAAAGCTGGTACGGCTTGAGAGGAAAATGGTGTAGGCGGGTGGGTATGGTTTGTAGGCCTTACCACTGTCTCCAGCAAATGACTTGGCAGACGTGAAGTCGCCAGCATACCCAAGCACTTTACTGAAGGTGTAAATAGTAGGATAGAGGCAACCATTGTTGTGCTACTCAGGAAGGGGGAAGTTGCCATAAATTCAAGCATCACGAAGACGGAGCTCCCCAACATGAGCGGCTGTTGGTCTCCTGCAAGTACGTGGGTTGGGCTGGAAGTCGCTGGGAGACTTACAGAGTGCAACAGTAGAGTGTAGAGTGGGCCGCCACCCTGCAGAGACGGGGAATAGAGGCAGCGGCACGTGCCTGCTCCTGCAAGTGTGTTTGAGGTTCTCTTGGACGAAGCAGGTTGGTAAAAATAGTAGCTGCGAGTGACAAATCAGCCAAATCTGTTTGTCTGTTTATTGCCGAAACAGTAAACACATAACCAGCCTTTACTCTGACTATAGGGCCTGAACGGGGTTGATCCTATGTTACCAACCACAGTGACGCCTAGTCTTCGGAAGATGTGGTGGCAGGGGGGCAAGGGTGACCCCGGTAGTCTGTACTTGGACTCGTGATAAGTTGTAATAGTGGGGCTAGCTGGGAAGCCGTGAAGCACGGGAGGCTTCTGTGATCTGTCGGGCAGCGACTTGACCTATCTATTGTTTGTTAGAGTTGCATTTTTTCGTCTGTGGAGTTTTTGATAGCTACCAGATTTGTTTGTGGATACGAATACGTGTGGTCATTGATTTTACAGTGAACTGTTTCAATTTGAAGTCTATTTGAAACATGTGTTAAAGGATTGTAATACTTTGTGCGATGGACTGTGATTACAATGTGGTATGTATTATGTCTCTTGCTGGCCATGTTTTTGTGGTGTCTTTATAGGTTACTTATTGTCGACTCTGCAAAGTTTAAAAATAAAGATGAGTAGAAAAAAGCAGTATTATTACCAGACATTCCGGAAATCATACAGTTTCCATGTATTATATTGGCTTTTGTAGTATATGCCGATGCGACATAAACATTGCACATGGTGGGAAAACAGATATAAGTGTACACGTTAAAAGCGCAAAGCATGTCGCCAACATAAAGTGCCAGGAAGAAAATCAGAAGATTTCTAAATTCTTTGCAAAATCTGGAAATGCAGATTTGTACGTTACACGAGCAGAATGCTTGTTTACTTCTTTTTTGGTAGAGCACAACATTCCCCTAATTGCCGCAGATCATGCAGGTTCGCTACTAAAAAAAATTTTTCCGGACTCGGTAATTGCAAAGAAGTATGGATGTGGTCGTACAAAAACCTCAGCAATTGTAAAGGAAATGACTTCTGATGCAAAATCTAGTGTAGTACAATGTTTGCAGAATGCACCGTTTTTTGTTTCAACTGATGGAAGCAATGACACCAATTCAAAGTTGTATCCCATTGTAGTGACGTTTTACGATGATATACAGGAGAAAATAGTAAACCCTGCCTTGGAAGGAGATTCTACTGGACGGAATATAGGTAATTTAGTGCTTGCACAGCTTGAATGTAATAACATTCCTGTTGAACACTGCGTGGCTTTTTGTGCAGATAATGTGGCCATAAAAATAGTGTTGCAGCAGTGTTGAAAGAGCTTATTGTGATTGGTTTCATTTGTCACCTGATAAAGTTATTTGCAGAAAAGGCTGCCGCTTTGCCAGTAAAAGTTGATGACATTCTTGTGGACATTATTTATTATTTGGGAAAAAATTCAAAGGAAACTGAAAGGTTACAAAAATTTCAAGAGCTCTGTGATACAGAAGCGAAGAAAATACTCAAGCATGTCTGTTGAAGATGGCTTTTTCTTGGAAGAAGTTTGTTGAGAGTTTTTGAACAGTGGGAACCATTACTTAGTTTCTTTAAGGGAGAGGTTGTAAATGAAAAACCTTCATCTTCGAGTCTCACCTCTTACAAACTTCCCAAACTACAATCATCATCCTGTTCAACCTCATGGGATATGTCAGAAAAACAGAAATGAGAAAAGGAAGAATTTGGTTTCTGCTACTGATTCCAGCAAAAAGAGAATTGCTTTGACATTAGCAAACAATGATGCTCCTATTCTGAAGAATACAAGTCCTTTTGTAAATTAGGAAGAAAAACTTTTATGTTACTTTCTTCTGACCTAACTAAGCATTTTGTGCATTTCTTCTAGGTGTCCTCTCAACATTTGAAAAACTGAATGTAATTCTTCAGTCAGCATCTCCACACATTCATATTTTGAGAAAACTGTTTCTTGATTTTCTAAAAGAATCGCTATCAAATTTTGTGAAAGCAAAAGCTGTGAAAAGTTACTCATTATTTGAAGTGAACTATCACTCTATTCAGAATCAGAAAGACGACACCGAATTAGTAATAGGAAGTAAAGCATCAAACATTGTGAAAACTCTTGAGAAAAGAATAAAAGTAGCTTTCTTTGCATCTGTCAGGACCTATTTTGTTACAGCATGTGACTACATTGTTCACAAATTCCCCATAAAAAATGAAGTCTTGAAAAATGCAGCTGTGGTAAGAGTGAATGATCTTGACAATGCCAACTTTTCTTCTGTTCGCTACTTTGTGGATTTGTTTTCCTTGATTTTGCCTGTACAAGAAGGTGAAACTAGGGATGCAGCTATGGACGAAACTGAAAAACAATTCTCAACTCTTCAGAGAGACGACATTTCAGCCCTTAGTGCTACAGGAGATTAGTGATGATGTTTAGTGTGCCAAGTTATCCAGGATTCGTGGTGTTGATGGCATTTTAAAATACAATAGAATGTGTAGAATAATGGTGTTCATCCTGTCCATTCCACACAGCAATGCAGAATACGAGCGTGTTTTCAGTTTGGTGAAAAAAAACAGGACCCAGTTCAGATCCTCCATTTCTAATGACATTACAGAATCAATTTCAGTTTTGAAATGTAGGAAATCAGACTTATGTTATAAACAAAATTTTAGTGCACAATTCCTAAAGAAAGCCACAGCTGCTTCTTTAAAACCACAGTGTTCCATTTCAACATAAACAGCAGAATGCAACAACATAGCAAAAATTGATAATAGTTTTATGGTTCCATAGTGCTCTAACTTAAGTAGGAAGATAGTTTTAGTTCATTATATTAGTGCAGACGTAACCAGTTAAGCTAACAATATAATGCAGATGTCTCGGAGAAAGCTAAGGGCACTAGTTACATCTTTAAAATTGCAGTGCTTTGATGCTTCGTCTCACATTCCATTGAAAGTGGAAAGGTAATAAAATATTAACACGTTATGTTTTTTTTTTGTAATGTTAGTGTAGTAAAGCATAATGGACCTTTTTCATGTTAAGCGGTTGTAAGCCTCCATTGTTTAATGTAAATTTTATTAAAAAATTTATGATTTTAATGTGTTTACAAAATTTTCCTAATTATGATTTCCTAAAGTTGGCAGGTATGGAGTAGCCCAAATCTCTCAACTCCTCTTACCCCCTCACCTAAATTTTTTTTGTCTGTGGCAGTGAACGAAGTCCCACTTCTTCCCTTCCCCCTGAGACACTGATCCTCCTCAATGTTAAACGTGTAGATTGTCTCACAGCAGGTGGAGTTTGGTGAAAGTGTTTCCTTACAAGAGAAAACTTCCAATGCTCACAAAGACAAGACTTATCAATTATGTTTACTGAAGTATAACTGTGAACTGCCTGCAACATGTAATGTTTGTCAAGTGGGCGGAAAATTATAGGTAGTTCATACATACTCGGAAGCCAATTTGAATCGGCACAGCTGTAGTAATCACTGAAAAATAAGTCTTTCAGTTACACCAAACTCACTGCTTGTGTTAATATAACATAAATTTTCTGTATTTATGATGATTTCATGCCATTCAGTAACACCAAATAAATGCCACTGTGAATCTGTAAGATTGTTATAAGAAAGGAAAACTAAGTTTCCCTGTTTTTGGAAAGTGTCTATGGAAATTTTGCACATTTACGTATCCCTACCCTCGTCCCCATGTGTCAGACTTGTAATTGTAACTTCAATTTTGCAGCCATTCCTGTGAAGGTGACCAAGGGGGACAGATCACACACCTTGGCGGGGAATGGTGACAACTCAACGGACAAGAAGGATGCTGCCAAGTCCGGCGAGGGGCACCACTACCAGTACCCCAGCACGTACGCTCACACACCCACCTTCGGGTCATATTCGGGTGGCCACGGCTACCAGTATTCCTCGTCTAGTCAGTATTACTCATCTGGAGGAGCCCCGCGAGACTACTATTCTGGGGCAGGCCCCAGCTGACTCCATTCTGCAGTGCTCACAGTTGGTACTGCAAGAATTCACAGAGTGGCAGTCTTGCACACGCTCAAGAAAGGGAACATTCACCCTTGTGTACCTACCAATGTTTTCCTAGACAGCCTGTCCATCAGACTGGTTCTGTAGACTGATGGGTGAGGGGTAACACATGTTTGTTCCTCTGCTGGTCCATGGCTTGATAGAAAGCACATGCAATGCACCCACTCACCCAGCACATCCAGAAACGCAGACCTAGTACCAAGCCTGCAGAGTGTCTTAATTATTATCTGTTAATGGTAAACAAAATATTCTGAAAAGATCAGTATTGGATTTTTCTTAAACCACGCGTGTATGCAGAACTGAATTTTTGTAATTTATGTGTGTTTTCATTTATTGTGTTTTATAAAAATCTGGCGTCCGCATTCTGTGACCCTACAATTATCTGATACTGTCAGTTAAAATTATTTCAGCATATGGACTAACATACACAAACACTTTTATGATATAGCTTATGCATTGTCTTAGTAAAATAAGTTTTCAGTCATACGAGTGAATTTGTTAGTACCTTCAGAAATGTTTTCCCTAACTTCTATTAATGTTCTCGCACACTTGTCATACCAAAATTTTTTTATATGTATCTTTTTTTTGTAACAACTGTGAAAGTACAGATATATTTTTTTTGCAGATGACTGCTTGATAGTCACACACAAAGGACATCACTCAGCATTTAATAAAATCCGCAGCTCATTTAAAAGTGTAGCCAGAAATTTTTTTTTAAATAGGGGTATGAATATTACTTAATTATTTTCCATAAATGTTGTGTCTTAGAGGTGTCTCATTGTGAGCAGTTGTGTCTATTATAGTTTTTAAAAACTATGTAATATTTCAATGTAATTAAAAAATTTTAAGGATAGAAATGAAAGTCAAAATTTTGTTGCCAATTATAAGTTTGGTTATAAATGTGGCCATTTAAAAGTGTCTGTCAGCAAAAGTCACTGTAAATAGCCATCTGTTTGTGATATTATTTTTTTGTTAAACAATGTTTTAAACTATAGCATCAATGTTGTATATTAAACCTATAGTCACCATTTAAAATTCTGAGAAAACAGAACATATGCAAAACTTGTTTATGGTATTTTACATTGACGTTGCAATGCTTTCTCACAGCCATACATGGCCTTGACGCAGTTTTTTTTTACTAGGGAGACCCCTTAAGGTATCTGGATTGTTAGTTTTTAGTATATATTGTTCACTGTGGTCACGTTGTTGTGCTAGATGGCTGCTGGTGCTTTAATGCAGTGCTATTGTGATCAAATGTAAGTGAAACTGCACCAGCTTTGAGTTATACCAAGCAGGAGATCCTGTTTACATTTGGACTTTGTTCTACTCTTTTTTTTTCTCCATTGGTGAACAACAACAATAATGGCGACGACTGTACAAATCTGCTATAATAAAGAGTGTGACTAACCAGTCTTGGCTACACAGAAATGCTTTATGTCGTACCACCTGTTTGCCCAAGATACACCTAAGAATCTAGTGTTGGAGGGTGGGAAAGTTTAATTAACACAATTAAATAATGCAAAAGGTTCTAAAATTGTTGTAATTTATTGCTATAAAAAGTATAGAAAATTCTTTCAGTGCTGTATCACCTCAGGATTTCACATTTCCAGCCTTTGCTAGGAAACTATATGCCAAATAAATTGCTTATAAATTTTAGTATTTAAAAAATGAGAACATTTTTATGAAGTATTCTGGAATCACACTGGTCTTGGATTGAAGAGACATTTGGTAATTATTTGTATATCTACCAACCCTAAGTAGGAATAATTTTTTTTGCAAGGTGTGAAGCCGCTAAATTTTTATGAAGTTGCTTTAGTTATTTGAAATTGCAAAATAAGTGAACACTTTACAAAAATATGAAATAATTGTATAAGATTGACATGTGAAGCAGTGGAAACTTGGTGCAGTGATCAATTGTTAGAATATTTCATTGCATAAGCAATCACTTGACAAGACAACAATCAATAATGTGAAGATGTTAAAATTTAAAATGGTGTTAGGAAATGTGTTTATCTAAACTGGATATTGAAAGTTTTTGATACAGTAGTATAAGTTACAAAGAAAGAATTAAAAAATTTTCAGAACATTAACGTAGCTGTGTGCAAGTTTACAAATAGCAACAGCATATAAATACGAAAGATTGGTCTGGTGTAACTAAACAATTCGCTAACCTCAACAGCGTCCGTGAAGAAAACAGAAATCTAAAAGAGTGAATTGGTTACTTCAGTTAAACTGGCTTTTATGTGGGGATATGTGAATCAATATAATCAAATTATTGAGCTGAATTTTTTTAACCTACCTTCCAAAGAAAAGAAAGGCTTACAAGATCACTTTCCTGTTTGTACAGTCAGGACCCTGATTTTAGAAGGCCTCATGGTTCATGAGAATGGGATTGTAAATTTGCTGCCACCATAAAATGTTGCCAGACCGATTTTGACTTACGCAAAAACCCAAAAATTGCATTAAAAGTGAGGTTAGGATGAGCGAGTTTTTAATTCTCTCTGACAAATATAGCAGGTCTTTAGAATAAAGTATTAATTAATTTCAATAGCTTTCTTCCGAATAAAAGTACTGTATACCCGAGAACTGTATTTATGACCTCAACTTGTCCAAAATAAAAAAATGTAAACAGTTGGGGCCGAGTCACTTTTACCAATTACAGAGTTATTTTTCAGCAGCTTCTTGTGGAAAAATTGGTGGTTTTATAATGAATAAATCAATTAATTTCAATATTCAGATATCTTTACAATAAAATACACCAGAAAGTTACGTATGACCACTGGACACCAAAAGATAAGTTTAAACACTGTGTCATGTGACTTTCAACAGGAAAAAACTTCCATTGTACAGTCGAGCACCTCTCAACTGGAATAGTTGGGGGAAGGGCTATTCTGGTTGTGGGAAAATTCCGGTTATGGGAAATGAGGGTGGGATGGTGTGAAAAATAACACATTTTTAGTCTGAACTAGTGTGTATGTGGCACATAATTTTAACTAAAGAAATCGATGAGTGTAAATTATTAGTTTTATCCTTAAAGAAACAAAACCATAAAAAAAACACTACGTACTGTTTATGAAATGAGTCCTAAAACTCCCTGCGCTGTGTTAGTGACCTTCATTAACAACCTGCTAGAGGGGGTTCTTATCTCTTCGCGAGAGTGTCTGCATGAGTAAGCAAGGTCAGGAGATAATCTAGGGCTGCAGTGGTGATATCATGTTATTGTTTGTGATGACGTGCAACTGATAAAACTTCCTGAAGTATAGTCAATTGTGTGGACAATCTTTCCCTTACTGCATGGGACGTCGGCACAATATACATTTACAAGAGCGGGGCTGATGTATTATAGACAAAGTTAACAAAGTACCGTATTTCGGCGTGTGTAGGCCGCACATTTTTACAACAAAAATGACAAAAAGTGGGGTGCGGCTTATTTATGAGATATTGGCATAAAAAAATTCTTCCCTCTAAACCATGTTCAGAAATTTGTAAACAAATAGTACGCTCTAATGTTACAACTTAGTTTCTAAGGAAGTCAAAAAAATTATAATAAATGAATAGCTCAACACTCATTTTTAAAAGCATGTGGGGCGCACATACTTTAGCCTGCCTGTCCTCAACAGTTCTGCTTTGTATCACCTCCAGCCGCCATTCAGCTTGTTGGCTTCCTTTCTCCCTCTCGCTTGACGTCCTTCCTTCCCACCTCCACCCCCTTCCCTTGCCGCAATCACAGCCGCCCAGCAACAAGCAAGCTTGCTCGCTCCCTTTCCCCCTCTTTTTTGTTTGTTACACACACACACACACACACACACACACACACACACTCTCTCTCTCTCTCTCTCTCTCTCTCTCTCTCTCTCTCTCTCTC
>NQII01001864.1:374385-424934 GCA_002778355.1 Clitarchus hookeri
TTCTCTCTCTCTCTCTTTCATGAACACTCTGAACGACATGATAGTTTTCTCGAATTCCTGGGAAGAACACATGATACACCTGCAACTAGTACTCAAGAGATTCGAGCTACATGGCTTGATACGCCGGGTGGGCAAATGCCACTTTGGCGAGCGCGAGGTCAAATTCCTGGTGCACCGAGTTATACCAGAGGGAAACTACCCGCAGACAGAAAATTTTTTAACGATTAGCGAAGTTAATGCCTCCGAAATCGAAAGCAGTTACGCCAGTTTTTAGGCATATGCAATCGGCTGAGGGATTTCGTCCCAAATGTAGCCGACTTAATGCGGCCCCTGAATCAACTGCTTCAAAAGGAACAGGTGTGGAAATGTACACTTAAACATGACCGGGCATTTAAGACTTTGAAAGCTCAGTTCGTCAAGCCAGCGATGTTGTACAGACCGATGGTCAACATGCCTTTGATTCTGCAAACTGATGCGAATGGGGTTGCATTGGGAGCCGCGCTGTATCAAGAAGACACCGGTGGCAACAAATGCACGATTGCGTATGCAAGCACCCTGATGTCCAACATGCAAAGCTGGTACCACAGCAATCAACAAGAATGTTTAGCCATCATCTAGGCCATTAAGGTCAGATATTTATGCAGGACGTCCCATTTATTTTATGTACCGACAACAGGGCAATAACGTGGCTCCATACCGGTAGTGCCACAAAAGCAAAGTTAGGCCGGTGTGTGTTGCCAGAGGGGAGACTGAAGTGTAGACGACCGGGAGCGCATGCTACTGCCCGAGCGTCTAGCTACGAAGCCTGTCCACAAAGAGCTTAAGGAAGGGCAGCTTCACCGCAAGAAATTCGCTCGCTATAAGCAGAACGACTCAGAGATACGGGACGTAATGGAAAGACGCCCTATCCAGTACAAACGGAAGCAAGGTTATGAATGGACCCGCCATCACGGCACCCATTAGGAACAAAAACTGGATTTTTCGACATTAAGGCAAGACTTGTGTTACTATTTTCAGAAGCACCCGCATGCCAAACATCCAGGAGCCGCCAACACCCTGAAAGAACTTGCAGTCAGTTTCAATTGGGATGGAGTAATCGAATATGTACGTGAGTATGTAAGCTAATGTCTGCAGTGTGCCACGACCAAAGCCTAGTTGTCTTTTAATATTTTATGCCAGCTACTATCAATATAAATCACTGTGCATACGACAGTAACGATTTTTGGCATTCTTAACCGGTTTTGCGACGTAAGCAGCCGAACACAATCACCACCCTCGCCCAATAGTTGCAAATGCTGTATTTCTCAAGAAGCTGACCACAAAAAACAGAAGAATAAAGACTGCAGTGTTTACAGTGCATAAATTACATTCCACAAAAATATATTAATTTACTTTATATATATGTACTATTTATTTTTCCCATATCACCAACATATTTGGTTAGAGATGTTCGTTCATAAATAAAATACACTTATAATGTATTCACGGTAACTTCAAGATTTTCTGAAACCCTGCTAAATATCTACTTTCAGGGAGCCGATTATGTATCCTTCCGCAGTATGTAAACAAAACATTGCCATGTGACACCTGTCAAACGTTTTGTAAACAGTGCCATGTGGGAACTGTCAAATATTTTGTAAACAAACAGTGCCTTGTGGGAACTGTCAAATATTTTATTAACAGTGTCCATGTGGGAACTACCAAAATTTATTTTTGAAGAGAAACAATGCCATGTAATCTCAACTGTCATATACTTTAATAAAATTCTCTAAATGTCTAAAAAATGCTAATCAATTTAGCGAAATGTTGTAATACATACAAAAAGGTAGATTGAAGTATATATCGGAACTGTTAATTATATAATTTAATTAAAGTTTACTTATTGTATTAAGATTTATTTACATATTTGCTGTAAGGAAAAAGTTAAATTTTACATAATAAACTTTTGGAAGTAGCACTCAGGTTAAAGATTTCACTGTGATAAATGGTACCGTATTTTATCGCATATAAGTGGCACATTTTATTTAAAAAAAAATTTATTGAAAACTTGGGGTGCGACTTATAAGTGAGAAAAATTCCTCCAGCCCCGCACTAACGTTTCATTTACTACGAATTCACGGCCCGCGGCTCGATTTCCAAACTCTTCAGCGAACAAAATCACTTTCATTTTGAAACCTGCGGTGTAGGTACATCTCTGTTCCATCAAGAACTGTCGCGCTTCTTCACTGCAACATAAAAACAACACTATGCGGCGGAAAGACGAGTCACGGCTAACATTTGGCACTGAAGAACCAACGCTAATGTGCTGCCATCTCTTGGTCTCCACAAAAAGCTTTCGAAAATAATCGATTATCAGTTGGCGGCGACCAAAATTCGATTCCTTTGCATTCTTTGCGAAGGGAATAACGTAACGGAAATATTCAAATGCCTTTCTATATTTTGCACGTTTATTTGATAAACTGCAGAAATAACAACGCTAATACTAAAATTACATCTTAACCTAGAATTATCTTGTAAGTAGAAAGAATGTGTTACGTTAGTTTTATAACCACAATTCAGCGTCTCCAATATGGCGTGGTTATACTTCTGAAAAAAACGTGCCCAAACGAACAAGATGGAGTGTACGAGTCCGCTGGACAACAACTGAAATTTATTTAATTTCAATTAATAACGGTGAAATCTTTACCCATGAGTGCTACGTAAAAATGTAAATATATAGTTTAGCAATATTAACTTTACAATTACGGCATTAAATTTATACATATTAATATTTAACCTACGAACTATTTCTTTTCAGCTATAACCAACATGTCCCTTCAAAATCCGTTGTTAATTCTTACGGACTTTTAACAAATTATTAAAATTTATTGAAAAAATATACTTAAAACTTAAAACAACCAATTTATATAGTGCTTCAGTGCTAAAAGCAAGACAAAACCTTTTTCCATATACCATTTTTTTATAACCAATTGAACATGTAACTCCTAGGGTGATTTTTCAAAGGTTCTTTTCAAAAGTATCGAAGATACCGTGAATGGATTATACTAATGATTCTGCCAATAAACAAGCACCATAGCGATTAGGCTCAACATATATCAAATAGTGCTTGAAACGATAATATNTAATGATTCTGCCAATAAACAAGCACCATAGCGATTAGGCTCAACATATATCAAATAGTGCTTGAAACGATAATATTTCGACCTTGCTACTAATCAATTTATAAAAATTTCGTTTTTACAGTCAATGCGATTATCACGCAAGTAGATGAAAATGAGAGATAATGCTGTATAACAAATGCAAAAATTTTGAAACTAAACGGTCACAAGAGTTTTCATGGTAAAAGAAGCTTGCACTGTGGTTTTAGATACACTTAAACAAGCAGTTTTGTCAATGTTTCGCAAATACGGGGATTATTACAGAATTTTGCTAATAAACATAATTCCTTATTATTTCACATTTTTTTGCGGTTCGCGAAAATGAAAATTTCTAGGCCCTATTCATGGGTAATGAATGGTTCAAGATGAAAAATATGTGCTTGATATTCACATAAAACATGTCCTGTTGACAAAGGAAATAATGTATGGTTCAGCCTATCACAAACTGTTTTAAACAAATTCAGTTTTTGTAATAATTTAAAAGAAAATAAAACAACTATTAGACCTACACAGTCACGTTTAGAAAAAAAGTTTTGCCAATTAGTGCCATTCAACACATTTTCTCGATAGTGTATTGTGTCATTCTGTGAACGATCTATCAATATACGGTGTGTGGGCAATAGACTAATATGCAGTTCATTTTTAAGTGGTAGAAAACGCACAACAATGAATGTTGTAGTGGCAAAACTTTTTTTTTTTACAAATGAGTTTTAACTACCTGAAGGGCAGATACCAGTGTTATATGTTGAATTACACCAGGTACGGCTTATATCGAGTTAAATATGTAGCAACACCAAAGCCACCCACATCAGTTTCCATCAAGTAATTTCAAATCACATGTTACTAAAAGACAAAACTAAAATTAAGAAAATAGTTTTTCGGTTCCAAAAATAAAAATACTTTGTTTGTGAAAACATGTCCTGCAAGATAATCAAGTGCGGTAATTTCCTCGATGATTATTAAATCATTTGGGTTGATGAAATGATTTGGTTGGACTAAGGCAGATTGTAACCAATACCGATTTTGGGTTTATCGGCAGACATAAATCTGACTTGGTTGAGTTGTCTCTTCCAGCACACTATTCTTTCTTCACCTTGCTCCCATTATTTCCTGTTTCGTCACCAATCCTAGTAAGACTCTTACAGGGATAGCCACAAGCTGAAACTTTGTTCCCTACCTCACCCTTTGGGAATTGTCTTAAAGTGCAGCTTAGGAAGTTTGTCTTCCTGGGTAACACCAGAGGAGTTGTCTGGGTCCCCCAGCGACGTCTCGCTGGCCGAGTCACTTACCTGGAAATGATAGACCAACCCCTGAGGAGCCTTGTACGTGACACCTTCATGTGNGTCTCGCTGGCCGAGTCACTTACCTGGAAATGATAGACCAACCCCTGAGGAGCCTTGTACGTGACACCTTCATGTGGCTAGAAGCTACGGGATGTGATACGACTTCTACTCCATACATAAAAGGGAAAAAAATTACATTTTAGAAACTAAATTGCAATGCTGCTCCTCGTGAAAGAATGGAATTATTGAACATGTTAGCATCATTAGTGGAAGAGTTTCCATGGCAGGCTAAGACTTTCTCTTAGGTACGTATGGAGAGACGCCAGACAGCAGTTTGGACACTGCCAGGTGTCGNGTCTCGCTGGCCGAGTCACTTACCTGGAAATGATAGACCAACCCCTGAGGAGCCTTGTACGTGACACCTTCATGTTGCTAGAAGCTACGGGATGTGATACGACTTCTACTCCATACATAAAAGGGAAAAAAATTACATTTTAGAAACTAAATTGCAATGCTGCTCCTCGTGAAAGAATGGAATTATTGAACACGTCAGCACCATTAGTGGAAGGGTTACCATGGCAGGCTAAGACTTTCTCTTAGGTACGTATGGAGAGACGCCAGACAGCAGTTTGGACACTGCCAGGTGTCGNCCATGGCAGGCTAAGACTTTCTCTTAGGTACGTATGGAGAGACGCCAGACAGCAGTTTGGACACTGCCAGGTGTCGAATATCATAAAACAGTTTCGAAGCAGCCTGTCAATGCAAACTTACACTTAGCTGCCCCCCCCAACATCTGCAGCAGCCAAGCAATACACTCTTTGAGTGTGTTTCACCAAGTACAGCTGTGGCGAGATGTTGATCTCCCACCTACCAAATGGGGTTGTAAGGTTGAAAATGACTGCCTTATGCCTGTTCCAACATTCAGAAAGCTGCTCCTTCACATATTTTACATCCTATCACCTGCAACTACAAGGCAGGATGTGATCACAAATGTGAGTGCATCACTGTGATTGTGACAATGCAGATTCCATCACAAAACAAGTAATGGGCCAGTGAGAGGGCGCAAACTATTAATTTATTCGTATATTATTGTTTCATGACTGTTAAATGTAGAATGAAAAAACCTACCTTAAAAACTGTTGACAGCCTTTTGTGTGGAAAATTTGATGCTACAAACAATTCAGGAAGCACCAACATTTTAATATTCAGCATCTAGTTGTAGATAAGAGCTACAATGTTTTATACTATGTGTGTATATATATATAAATTCCATTTATTCCATCAGAAATTCACTTTCACTTTAAAAGAACACAGTTTCCAGTCAGATTCGCATTTGCAATGACAATGAATAAAGCTCAAGGGCAGTCATTGCAAATGTGCGGAATAGATTTAGAAACAGAATGTTTTTCGCACGGCCAATTGTGTGTGTCGTGTTCTGGAGTAGGAAAACCACACAATTTATTCATACGCGCAGAAGATGGTAAAACTAATAATATTGTATACAAACAAGTACTTCAATAATAAAGATTTTGAAAATACATATACTTCTTTTAATTAATTTCACAAAAATGAATAGAACCAAAATATTTTATGCCACAGCAACGCGTGGCAGAGTTAATTAGTTATTTATATATTAATTTTTCAATGCTCCAGATCTCTACTCAATACCAAAATAAAAATTTCCGTTACTGTCAAAAGAAAAGTATGACCACCTAACTCTGTCAAGTAAAACATGTCTCCAAATTGTAAGGTTTTGGTTAACAAGCAGTCTGCACCATATCCTAAATATGACTCTATTGGTGACAGACTGGCCTTTAGCTACATGGGGGCCATGGTGGTGAAGAGGTTAGACTACTTGCCTCCCACTTAGGTGAACTGGGTTCGATTGCTGGTGGGGTTGCTCCCAGATTTTCGCATGTAGGAATCATGCAGGACTATGCCACGGTTTGGCAGGTTTCCTCAAGGATCATCACCTCTTCATTCTGGTGCTGCTCCATACTCACCTCATTTCACCCTCAAAGTTAAAGAGTTGCTCAAATCTGTCCAGTTTAGCTGCATGGACATTGAAGTGTGTGCTATTGTATTTTGTTATGCTCTACAACTTTTGCTTGGAACATTTTTTAAAATAATATATTGCTATAGTGCAATTTGTAAAAGTATTCCTGTTTCCAGAAAAAACCAGTACAATAGTTTCTTTAAATATATTGGATTTTAAATAATACATTTATAAAGAATACTTCTGGAAAAAAAAAAGCGCCTCTCTAGGACCAATCAGAAGCCCACAATACAATTTTGAATGAATGCTTGCAAAAAATCCAATACTGCATAATTAAAATTCAAAATGGTAGAAAACATGTGTCAGGACTTGAAGTGGGGGACTTTTTTTAACACAGGTTTCAGCTGCTTGTTTTAAATCTGTGTGTCAAACACTAGTTCTGCTGGACTAGTAGCCACGTTCTTGTTCTTGCAATGTGCATCAGGTATTTATTGTTCCCTACCTGGTCCTGCACACTGCCATCACCAGTAGTGGCTACATGCGATCTGCTTACAATATTGATTTCCTACTGCAAAATGTGTCATATGACCCTGTTACCCTAACCCTGGTGTTCATTACAATTTGTGCACATACACTTTGTTTAAATTATTTTATTAACATATAATTTCTTTACAATATTGCCTATTTGTCATCCAGCAGTACAAAATTAGTTTTTACATGAAAGTTTAAGGGAATTATGACCGTATCAATCAGCTCTATGGATTGTCAAACATTTAAGAAAATAGTTTTTCTTATAAAAATTTAATTTTTATAGATACACAAATAATCATTAGCAAGACAAGGTAACACAATTACATATTAAAGAATACTAAATTGTTATAAAATTAATTTAAGAACACATCAAAACAATTATTATATAACACCATTAAAAGAAATAAATATGTATGAACAGCAGGAACATATAGACGATGATAAAATATTGACTGATTTCCTCACACATAATTAGCTAGCTGCAAACACGAAACTTACACATTGTTAAACAGTCAAGTCATCACAAATGTAACAACACTTTGCACAATATTGCACAATGTTGGTATTATGGCACGAGCTTCAGATGAGACGCGACTGCTTCAGGTAGTGTATGAGCAGACCGTAGACAAACCTGTACTGCGCGACCGTCTGCACCATGAGTGGCCGCTGGTGCCGCAACAAAGTCACCACACGCGGCACATCCAGCTCCTACGGACACAACAGAAATTTACTTGCATCCTGCTAGGTGGTCGTATGTTACCGGGCAAGATCTTCCTACACTTCAATTTCTAACGCCAAATGAATACTTAATAGCAAGAGTTCTGTTTCAGCATCTCGGATACAAACATTTCATTTCAGTGTGACATATCACGAGCACCATCATAGGCGCTCAAAGTCTCCATTTCCCTTGCATATCCTTGTTATTGTAGACCACCCACTCCCTACAAGTACCCTCTCCAGGGAGGGTTATAACTGCCTGTATACTATGGTATCTGCTTCAAGGCAGTGCGCCCGAGTTGAGTGGGCGGCACCACCACCCTCTCGGATACTCCAAGTCAGCAGGGTGTAGCATGCATATCCAGGCTGTGCAGGAGGGTTGGTCTGGTCTCACCTCTCCACTGCTCACTCCTGGGCTGAGATATGTGTTTGATGGTGAAATGCAGCTCCCTTGAGAATAGTTCATTGCAGTTTGTGCTCACTCTTATGGCAAACACCACAAATGATACAACACTTTTTTTCAATAGCATATACCATACAAAGTACTAGTAAAACAAGGGGGTGTTGAAGTGTTTTGAAGCAATGTGTGTATTTGTTTTCTGTACAGTACTGCAAAAATAACATTGGTCCATGGTATTAATATGGTAACAATATCTGCACACACATCAAAATGCCTACTACAATAGTGTATGCATTTGTTGATTGCAATTATAAAACCACAATTGATGCATGGATACTTTTAAGTGTTGTATTAAATAGTCCAAATGTAGCTTGCACGCCTGATATCACCACTTCCGCCATGACTGATGATGAACAACTGAATGAGTACGGCTGCCAACACTGGTAGGCAGTGAATGGTAGAATCAGGGTAGCCAATTGCTGACTTAATGGCACTTGTAGTTTGAAATCAGTGCGAGTCACACAATAACATATCTACAAAATTGTACGCTATTTACATGTCTCAGAAGGATTTATGTCCGTATACATAATTAATACTGAACATGCCAGCAGTCCAAGGGTGTGGTTGTAGGCGTCAAATGAGCGGTATTGATAATGCACACACTGTAGGGATGTGCTGATTCACTTAAAAACTGATTCCGATAAGAACTGTTGATTAAAAAATTTGCCAGCTACAATTCAGTTTCATTTTGATTCTTTCTCTGGTGTAAAATCAACATGATTTTCAAATGAAATATTAATTTAATTCCGTAGAAGACATCTTCGAAATAAAATGATACCCTACAAGTGTATAATTGATGTCCCCTTGCTGCAAAAAATTTTAAAAAGTGCTTGTAAATTCCTGGACAACCTTACACAACACACGTTTTGTGTCAAATAATGTATAAGTGGAATCATATGGGAAAATTAGAGCATTTAGTTTCGAATCAATATTAAATGTGTGTAAACACTATACATCTTCTGTTTAGCTAGATCAAGAAAACGAGATGGAAATTGGAGGTTTTAGTATGTATGTTATTGTGGTGTAAAACTGAGCAGGTTTTTTAAATAAATAGTTGGGCAGCAAGAGAGATGGAGCAGCTGAAAGGTTGGCACTTTAATAAAAGTCTAGATAATTCTCAATTTGAATTAGATGATGCAGTGAACATGAAAGATGTGTCACAACACTCGGAGTTAGCAAGAGCACTAACACTACCCCAGATGATAGGGTGGTTAAAAGAAGAATGTTTTGAAAATCGCACGAATCAAGATATAAAGTACTTAACAGAATGAGTTGATAATATAGCAGACATGGTCGGCTGGGGCGATGCTGAAAAACTGATTTGTTGTAAATGTAAGCTTAAGGGACAAGCATTGACAGGACTCCATGCACACCAGCACAAGAGATAATGCTGCAGCTGGAATGAGTTTACGCAATTCCAGTATAAAAAGTTCCAGGTGACCATGAATAGGTTGTGTTTTACTGGAAATAGTAGAGTAGCAAATTACCCCCACCCTAAAGAAGCTGCAGTCTGAGCGAAAGTGCTAAAGGAAAATATCTTTGAAGTTTTTCTGAAAGGAATACAAGTTGCCATACAGCAATTTGTTTTGTCATGTTCCCTGAAAAATTTTGAGCAGGTTGTTTGCTTCAAGAGGAGGAAAATAAGATATTTGTAGGCTCTAAGAGTTTTGCACACTTTGTAGAAAGTTGAGGAGAGCGCAACACATTTAATGCAAGTTCAAGTTATGGCTATAACTGAGAATAGAACAACGTGAAGGGAAACAAACACCTGTTCAGTCTATTCATGGTTACTTCCTACTTTTCTGAAGTCCTGCTAAAGTTAAACTTCCAGAGTATTCCTGTGCCTCATGCAAACAAAGCTTCATCAAGAAAATTACACCAACAAATTACAACGCACAACATTTGTGCACACTCATTGTAATACAATTTTGCATAGAACTATTTCTTACTAGGCATTACCAAAACACCAATTTTCTCCCTGTTTTTATTCATATTCATATAAATAAACTATTATAATTTATTAATAAAATATAAGTAAAAATTCAATTTAACCAAAAATGAGGTAGTATAAAACACTTGTGATACTTGACATAGGGAACAACCAAACACGTCCTTCATGGGGTGACATTTCAAATGTTTGATTCAAAAGTGTGAAGGAACCGCGAATATACTATAAGTTCAGAGAGTGGCGAAAGTTGTTAAGTGTTATGCATGTAACAAGGTAAAGCATTTTGCGCAGGATTCCAGGTCATGAACTTGTGGCAAGGCAGGCCACAGTGAAAAATTTTATGGAGTTAAAATGGGTTGTGATAAATATGGGAGACATGGTCACCACACTGAATCTTGCAAGGTCCAAAAGTACACCTTTTGTAATAAGTTTGAGCATGTAGAGGAAAAATGCTTCAAAAATGACATGTAGTTAAAGTGCAGAAGGCTGCAGGCATGACTGTCAACCAACAGCCACAGAACAGACAGAGGGAGGTAGATAAGATAAGGATGCACCCCAGTTTAAATTTGTTATAAATGATGTACAGTGTTGCTTATTAGTTGATACAGGTGTGGTAATCACTATTTTGAAAATAAATTGTTTTGAAGGTGGGTATTGTTAAAGTTGTTAAATGAAGGAGTTGAGCTCCATACTTATACTGGTAGTAAATTATAATTGGTAGGCAAATCATTTTGTTAATAGGGACAAAATGTACGTGCATTCATGCATAATTTGTTGAGGTAGAATGTTGGTTAATGCTGATGAACGTTTGGGTCTAAATTTTTAAAACTATTATTAGTACAGAATTTCCATGGTAAATTTAATTTTAGAAAAAGGTCAATTGTTTATGGGAACACATTATAATAGGAATGCTGGTGTTACTTTGAAAAATGAAAAACAGGTTAGTTTAAAATCAGTAAAATGCATTAAAGAGATTGTACAGGCTGATGTAAAAAATTGTGTTGGAGGGACAGCACATGTGGTGACACAAGTACATAGTTACCAACTTGTATAATTTCTTTGTATTTTGTCCTATTTTTCACTGTTGTAAGATTTAACGAATTGCATACATTTTCATATGAATTTCAAGCTTTTAAGAATTTTTCTTTTTGTCAAACCTAGTCGGTAATATGTAACGATTTATCGAGATCATAGGTAATAATTCTGTCTTTTGAGTTATGTGATAGTTGAATCACACAGCGTTAATAAATATGTTAGTGTTTCGAATGGTGGTTGCACTATAGTCGACACGTGGCGTTTATTTTTGTCGTCCCATTATATTGGGCACGTGCTTGTGTGTTTAATCATGATAGGATATTCATCCACGGTTTTGCTTAGTTTTTAAAGTGTTTTTAATATTATATAATATTTTTGAAGAATTAGACCTTGAAGATGTGGCGATTCTGTTACAATCTCAGTAGACTGTAGTTGTTATAGTTTATTTCAAATAAGATGACAAAAAGCAGAGCACAGCAAAGCTAAGGTGCACAAGCAAGTGCTTCTGCAGTCGTACTGCACAGGTCTCCTTGGGCAGTTCATTCTCCGTAAGGTGAGAATTATGCGAAATGCACATTACGACTGTGATTTCAACATTGCGCATGGTGGAAGACGTAATTTCAAAGTTCATGCAAGTTCAGTGAAACACAAGAACGATAAAGTGTCTGAAACCCAAAATAGATAAAAATGTTTGTAAATATACAAAGTGACGATTTTAGTCCTATTAGGGTGGAATGTTACTTTACTGCATTCGTAACTGAACATAATTTACCAGCTTCAATAGCTGATAGTGCCAGACACCTGTTCCACAAAATGTTTTGGAAATGTGAATAGACGAAATGTTACACTTGTAAACACACAAAACCGACAGCCATTATAAATTAAATGGCAAATCAACATACGTAAAACAAGTATTAAGTGTGTTGAGGGTGGTTAAATTTTAGTGGCAACAAATTAAATTAATGACTATTCAAAACGCTAACCAATTGTCCTTACTTATTACAGTGCAGGGTGCTGCCACAGGTAAAACAACNCCGACAGCCATTACAAATTAAATGGCAAATCAACATACGTAAAACAAGTATTACAAGTGTGTTGAGGGTGGTTAAATTTTAGTGGCAACAAATGAAATTAATGACTATTCAAAACGCTAACCAATTGTCCTTACTTATTACAGTGCAGGGTGCTGCCACAGGTAAAACAACAACAATATTAATAATTTCCAACTTGCAATTGGGATATTGCCCGGTGGAAAGTCCTTCCTTCCCTCATCCCTTTTCACTCTCCAATCCCCTCCTAAATCACCCAACACCTTTTGCTATCACCAACTCCTCCTGCAAAACATTCCACTCCCTCACAGTTCTTATCAGCATGTCTTCCTCCGTAACCTCTACACTTTCTACTGTTTGTAGCTCTCCCTATGTACAGCCCCTTGGCTAAATGTCCACATAGGTGAAGTAATCATAGCTGCATTATTTGTTGGCAAATTTCCATCTCTGTTATTAACAAATAACGAGAAAAATCTGAAAAGGCAATGGGCATACTCCAACAACAATTTTGTGCTTTGCAGCTGGGGAAAAAAAATTCCAGTTACTTTATTGGATAGGATGGAGGTTCAGTAAAATTTTCGAATAATTAAGTTAATAGTTTCAAAGTGAAATAGCTACCAGTTAACATTTCATTTCAGTTATGTATAATATCATTTCACTGATCACACAAAAAACCATTCCCACACAAAAAAATACTTAAAGATTTAAGTGCAGTACATCAATTTTACAAGACGAGATGATTCTAATATTAAACTTAAATGTATGCTCCAAAAAGTAATCATTAATAAATAATGCACCATGTATATTATATATATATAATTTTTTTTTTGTGAAATATGAAAATATAAGAGACAGATTATGTTTCGAAACTATGATAATGTGCCTGAATTATCGCCTTAGAGAAGAATAGATACGTTGTGGTCGTCAGAAAATATCTTAAGTTCTTTGCAATAAAAATGAATGCTTTATCCAGAAAAGGGAACTATTTCCTTGATGTTGCAGGTTTATTTCCAGCAGTTGCAGTACTATTTGCTAATGTACTGCAAACTGTTTGTACCTGTTTGCAATTTCTTGCTGCAGTGGTCCTAAGTTGGTAACGGAATTTGTTTGCTGTAAGTTGTACGAAACTCTATTAATGCAAATGTTTCGTTGTGAACACATGGCATTTTTTTTACTACCCTACCCTATTTCTTAGTGTTAAGTGTGAGCCCAAAGTAGAGATAGGAACTAAGTGCGTCTCAGGGATAGGCCCCATACGCCTACAAGGGAAGGAAGTCATGCAAGGAGGCATGCATCGCGGCAGCGAGGGATTGTGTGAGTGAACACTTGCAACTGGCTTGTGGCCTATTTAACTGGAACTGCAATCTACTGCTAGGGCTGTTAGTTCACGTTCCACCACAGCTATGATGCGACGCCATGTTGGTATTGTTCATGTCTACCATGTCGCTGCCTCCCGTTACCTAAATTGTACACTTTTGAATGAATGTGTTAGCAGAAATAAAATGCTGTAACTTCCCCATAATTACCAAAAAAATCCCTGTTGGTCATGCAGGGCCGTGTAGTATGTGAATAAAAGCAATACAAAGATGTTTTTGTTTTAATAGTGCTCAACAGCGCTAACATAATCTTTACGTGCTTATTTCTTCGGCCGCAAGCAATAAGAAAGAAGAAATATGTCCTCTTTCCATATGTGCTACAGCGTAAATGCGTGTATGATGGTTTGTTTAATAATTATGGTTTCTATCACACTTGAAACTAGTTATTTAACAATATACCAATGTAAACAACCTCACTGAGATCTAATGATCATTGATTTGCTACCACATCAAATAGAAAAAATCTATACAGATGACTAGTTATCATTATCAGTAACATTCCAGTTCTAATAACTATGTAATAAAAGTTTAAATGAACAACTTCAAATGAGTAGGCATAAAAAGTTAAGCAAATTACCACTTGAAATGGTAATGAAAATTATTCACAATTTTTGCATGAGATATTTGAATTTTGAATGTGAATAACTCAAAATTATTATTCACAACTATTTATATTTAAAAATTTTTCACACCCCCATAAATAACACACTTTTGGCAAAATCTCAAGTGCTGAAAGAAAGTGCTACAAGCATAANGTATGATGGTTTGTTTAATAATTATGGTTTCTATCACACTTGAAACTAGTTATTTAACAATATACCAATGTAAACAACCTCACTGAGATCTAATGATCATTGATTTGCTACCACATCAAATAGAAAAAATCCATACAGATGACTAGTTATCATTATCAGTAACATTCCAGTTCTAATAACTATGTAATAAAAGTTTAAATGAACAACTTCAAATGAGTAGGCATAAAAAGTTAAGCAAATTACCACTTGAAATGGTAATGAAAATTATTCACAATTTTTGCATGAGATTTTTGAATGTGAATAACTCAAAATTATTATTCACAACTATTTATATTTTAAAATTTTTCACACCCCCATAAATAACACACTTTTGGCAAAATCTCAAGTGCTGAAAGAAAGTGCTACAAGCATAATTTTTATGTTGAATTTGTAAAGAAGACAAAACTGCAGTAAGATTATACTTGCATAAAGACGAGCGTATTCACGAAGAAAGCAGTTTGGTTTAATACTTCTGCTGTGCAAAAAAAAGGAAGTTAGATTTTTTAAAATTATACTAATTTCGATTTTTGAGTTTAGCAGCTACGCAAGTGTTCTTTGTCATGAGATTAAAGATGAGTTGGCCACTTGCGGTGGTCTATGTGTGATGCCACAGTCTATTTTATTTTTAATTTTGACTCACTCAGTGTTCATTTCTGCATAACTGGGTGTCATCTCGCTCAGAATACATTACCCCAATATATGAATTTATACTTCAGCAATATAAACAATGTTCATAAAATGTCGTAAACGAAGGCCTAAATGTGTGCAGGATTAATACTATATGTGCAATGCTGTGGTCTGGCTTCTCATTCATTTTGACTTTCACAGAGGGGGGGGTGTATATGTGTGTGTATATATATATATGTATGGGTTTTGCCATAGCTTACCTGTTTGATATTTACGAGGGCGTAATGATACAATAAGCAGAACGTCAAAAATAAAATACGAGGAGTTCGGCCGCTTTGTTTACATGGGGCACCATGTTGTATAGCCCTGTAATGCTGCAGTAAAGTAAACAAATGCGAATCGGCAGTCACCTGTCTGCTATGGATGTGTAGATGTTACAGAGGTTAGTTGCAGTTTAGATGCAATACAGTGCGGTTCGCGGCGAGTGGAGTGTTGCTGCGCGCGTGACTTGTGAAGTCCAAATCCGACCGTATGAAGGCTTGTGATTTAAGAATGGAGGGTGCAAGTAATAGTGCTTCTGTGCATGATAGTTGTCTATGTGATGGATGTTACCTGGACATTAGCCAGTTTATTGAATGAACGTTGTTTTGGCCACTATTGTTTGATTATTCAGTAGATNTGTGTAGATGTTACAGAGGTTAGTTGCAGTTTAGATGCAATACAGTGCGGTTCGCGGCGAGTGGAGTGTTGCTGCACGCGTGACTTGTGAAGTCCAAATTCGACCGTATGAAGGCTTGTGATTTAAGAATGGAGGGTGCAAGTAATAGTGCTTCTGTGCATGATAGTTGTCTATGTGGTGGATGTTACCTGGACATTAGCCAGTTTATTGAATGAACGTTGTTTTGGCCACTATTGTTTGATTATTCAGTAGATCATGGCGTGTTACCGGACAAGGTAAGGTGCAACCATTGCTATCTCCCACTCCCTCATCTACTGTATGTGTAGCCATTTTAAATGTAGCAAACCTAACCAAATACAACCTAACTTCGCGATTAACACACAGATGTTATTTGCACTGCAGCACGAAGGCAAACAGTACCACTGTATTTACATTTTGTGTTAGGTAATGTTCGGTTAGGTCTTTTTGCATTAACATATTTACATACGAAAAAATAACAATAATGTACGTATTTTACACACATTTTACCCCACAATTTCCCTGATATTCATAGCCCTTCCCACTATTGTATTTGTGGTTTGTATTGATGTGTTATTGCCGCTAGTAAATTCGTGTTCTGTGTAATTAATAGAGTAAAATTATACCACTTTCCGTAAAAATTTTTTTTGTTTTCGGAAAAGTCACTATTCTTTACAATTACCTTTTCATATAAATATAGACACACACAGTTGATAATAAAATTAAATATAATTCAGTCATATCTAAACTTCCCTATTTACATTGCAGTTATAGCTAAGTAAATAATGGCAGCTGCTAAGTATATACTGGCAGCCATTTGGAATTCAAAACATGAAACTCATAGATAACATGGTATGAAAGTTGTGTGCACTTTTTACACTTTCATATAATGGCCGTTTTTCAAACTACCAACAACCTGCAGTAAATGATCGATGGTTTTGGTTTCATAAGGGTGGCACTACTTTATCTGTACATATTTCTTTCAAGTATTTAGTATCTACGTTCATTTTGTTATTTTAGTCTATGGTCATGTTTTTTTTCTAACATGGTAAACAATACAGAAGTTTGTAAACAGTAATCTGGAAATATTTTCTGAAAGAAAAGAGTTAAAATAATATGCGCTATACATTTTTTTTAATGTCTTAAAAAAATTAAATACTAACATTTATTATAGTGTACATTTATAGCAACAATCTCAGTCATTTAGTATTTTCATTATATGCAGTGATTTAAGCCAAACAAATAAAAGTGATTGTACTTATTTTTTTGTAATTGCATGCAGTGATTTTTTAAGTAAAAAAATTTAAATTATCAGTAAATTATTTTTTTTGAAACGTGATCTCACGATATGGGGATCGTCTTACATTCAGGGTCGTCTTATTTTCGGGTGACTATGGTAAATAAAAATATCAAATTCTTACATTAGAGACACATGAATGTAACTTTATGCACTCAGTTAGCTAAATGTGCTGTTTGGATGCACAGGGGATGGTTGTATAGGTTCATGCAGACAAATTTTGAAGAACTGCAAGTGTGTGTACAATCAAGGACCAACTAACTACAGGCTAATAAAGCACAATATGGTATGGTAAGAAGGCACTAGGTTTGGTTGTAACACTGGCTGTTGTCGAGGAGGGGTGGTACCTGGTTGTGGTCAAGGGTGTACAGCAGCAGGTCGCAGAGGATGGCCACTCCTGTCCTGCCCGCTCCGGCACTGCAGTGAACCATCACAGGAGGGTTGCGGTTGTGTCCAGGAGGGATCTCTCCGACCGTATGTTGTCTCACTGAACTCAGCTCCTCCAGAAAGCCTGTAACCAAAACATTCCTCCAAATATTGTAGTTCTAATGCAGTTTAACCTTACTCTATGTGCCACTTACCCACAAATCTGTCAACCATACTTAATAAGCAAGCACACTTTCTACCTTAATTTGGTCACAAAATCCTTTTCTCAAAGGGATAATCATATTTCCAACACTATTTGAACACAATGAATGCTGCTTGAAGGAGTGTGTACGCAAACTGTGGCTAAGCAAGATCTTAACCTCACTGGTTAATAATTGAGAATATTCGTATCAAAGAAATACACTGCCATTTAGACTAAATGAACATGAGTGACCACTTGATNATATTGTAGTTCTAATGCAGTTTAACCTTACTCTATGTGCCACTTACCCACAAATCTGTCAACCATACTTAATAAACCAGCACACTTTCTACCTTAATTTGGTCACAAAATCCTTTTCTCAAAGGGATAATCATATTTCCAACACTATTTGAACACAATGAATGCTGCTTGAAGGAGTGTGTACGCAAACTGTGGCTAAGCAAGATCTTAACCTCACGGGTTAATAATTGAGAATATTCGTATCAAAGAAATACACTGCCATTTAGACTAAATGAACATGAGTGACCACTTGATATGAACCACTGCTAATGCATTCAGTGAAGACAACCCACAAGCTTCTAAATATTAGTTAAACATGCTAATGCATAATCAAACAAATTTGGTGACAAAGAAGAGTAACACCTGATATCCAAAGCAAAATATGTTAATATTTTTTAAAAATTAAAAAAAAAAAATGTATTAATATAATAATTAGTGCATGATACTCTGAAGCATGCTGCCTCAAAAACAATCCCGAGAACAGTGTTTCCACCCCTTGTCCCTCTTTCCTTCCATGCATCACAACGAGGGTTGGTGCGCTGAAAGCCTCTTGCCCCACAGCTCCTTGGTAAGCGGTAAAGAAACTCACAGGGGCCGCCTTCCAGTCCGCCAGCCTACCAACACGTACCTCTTGCTACCCCCAGTCATATGCACCCCCACGTCCCTTGCTACCTCTACACTACCCTCTGCATATCTTACTTCAGGATTTGGGCTACAAAAGCTATGCACTCCTGCATGCCAGGTGTTTTATGGCCATAGCCTTCAAACAATAATCACTAACTAGTGACTAGCTTGCTGTCCTACTGCTTTCTGTAGATGCACTACAAGTTACATTCTCTGTGCACTTCGTAGCAAGCCCTGCAGCTATCACCACACCAGTTCTGCCATTCTAGTAGTTGTTCATGCGGTGCGATCACAAAGTTTCCAAACTTAGGCTTTTCCGTGGGCACAGAGAACAAAACACCATTCTGCCACCGGATGTCTCTACGTGGCTATTCTACAAATCAGTATGCAAAGCGATACCAGTGCAGTTGCTTCATGTGGTATGACAGAGAACTAGTGAGAAACTTGTACAACATGCATTTATTAATTTCTATGCTAAAATCAATAACAACCCTTGTGAAACCCATAATTTGCTTTGTCGGGCATTTGTTGAAGAAGTTCTGGGAAAAACACAAATCTGTGAATGGCATGGACGTTTCAAATGTGACAGAATCACTCTACAGGTTGTCTGCCAAACCTTAATTAAAACAACAATCAGTGACTTTAAGGGTTCTTTAACATTTTGTGGACCTGGTTTTTGTAACTGTCAACAAAAGCAACGTCCATTTTCAGTTGTGTCTCACTGGAATAGCAGCTATTTCATTACACATTTATACTGTAGTTTGAGTATATTATAATACCCTATCATGGAGAAATTTTGTTGCAAACCTTTGAAGTTTGTGAGTATGTGTAAATATTCTTTAACGACTTTGAAAAGCACAAAAAAGAATAACTTTTGTTAATGGTTAAACAATTTTAAAGAGCAGTAATGCAGTGAAAACATACCAAACTACGACACAGTGTTTCATAAACTGATAATTGCTTATAATAATATTTTCTTGATAGAATTAGGTAACTTGCGTATGTGAAGCCTGTATTATTGAAATAATAAAAATATTTATATTTTGTCAGGAAATTAATGACATTTATAAACAATGTCAGTGAGTACATTACTCCAATNTATGTATATGTATATATATATATATATATAAACCTTGTGTCCGTTTGTTCGGACGCGTGTAACTTCCGAAAAAATCAACCAATTTTAATTCTGATTTTTTATAAACCTTCCTTTTGTTCCCACGAGTGTTTGTATTTCTTTTTTATCTGTATTACCTTCAAGGGACTAAAATCTGCAAAAAGCTCATTTTTACCATGCTTTCACATCAGGAAGCACCTTAGTCAACAATGCAACGTAAACAATGTAAAGTCGCAACCTAGCAACAGATCTATCTATCTATATAAAAACAATATATCAATATATTGATACTTATCGATATAACGATATATTGATACTTAGCTATATAACGATATATTGATACTTATCGATATAACGATATATTGTCTATACTAATATATATGTCGATACTTATCGACAAACGAACATGTCACATACAAATCTGTGGATGCAACATTACACGAAAATGAAGTGGTAAATTATCAGCCAGAATTTCTAAATTTGCTTGATGTTCCAGGATTAGCTCCACATATATTAAAATTGAAAATAGGAATGCCAGTCATTTTACTTTATAACATCAATCCACCAAAACTTTGCAACGGCACACGCCCTGCAATAAAAAAATTATGGGCAATTCTATAGAAGCTACCATCTTGAAAGGCGCTTTCAAAGGAGAAGATGTGCTTCTTCCCAGAATTCCATTTATT
This sequence comes from Clitarchus hookeri, assembly GCA_002778355.1. Lineage (NCBI taxonomy): Eukaryota > Metazoa > Arthropoda > Insecta > Phasmatodea > Phasmatidae > Clitarchus > Clitarchus hookeri. The sequence goes on from NQII01001864.1 coordinate 394,649, forward strand.
CCATCAGAAATTCCCTTTCACTTTAAAAGAACACAGTTTCCAGTCAGATTGGCATTTGCAATGACAATAAATAAAGCTCAAGGGCAGTCATTGCAAATGTGCGGAGTAGATTTAGAAACAGAATGTTTTTCGCACGGCCAATTGTATGTGTCGTGTTCTGGAGTAGGAAAACCACACAACTTATTCATACGCGCAGAAGATGGTAAAACTAATAACATTGTATACAAACAAGTACTTCAATAATAAAGATTTTGAAAATACATATACTTCTTTCAATTAATTTCNCTTCTTTTAATTAATTTCACGGAAATGAATAGAACCAAAATCTTTTATGCCACAGCAACGCGTGGCAGGGTTAGCTAGTCTTGAATAAAAATTAAATATTAATTTGAGAATAAGATGTCTAAATGTGTTGTACAATATTATTTTGTTGCCTGCTACTCTTGTTTTCATATATTCTTTGTTTAGTTAATTAAATATTATACATTTGTTTTTCTACCTCAAAAGTTTCAGTGTAGAATAGTCTGTATGTTTTCTATAGTTTTGTTTCTTTCAACCAAAAACAACTGTAGCCTGTGTAGTGTGGTGCAGCTACACCAGCTTTCCCTGTCAGTGCAGTTACACAGGCAGGGTCGAAAGAAACAACATTTGTGCAGCTCTCAGCGCTATGTCGATGCACAATTGACAACACATATTTTTTAGTGTCTGATGTTTCTTTATTATGGGAGTACAAGTGAATTAAATTAATTAATTTTTATTTTGATGCATTTTTTTTTAGCAAATGTAATTCATATCATTAGCATCTAATCTGCACCATCATGTCTGCAGGATTCAAAATGCCTCACAAACATAACCCTACAATTTTATATTTTTGTTCAGCAAATTTAACGTAAAATATTCCCCAAAGTATTTAGTTAAATTCAAAATAAGTTGATGTTAATTTGTAGTGGTATTTTCATCAAAAACTACAACATGGAATATTAAAGGTTATATTAAATATATATTGCTTTAAAATCTGTTTTATTCCTTAAACCACAATCTACAAGAATGTCATAGATTTTCATCTTGTTATGTATCCATAATCAATCAATTAACATGTTACAAATTTAAAATTCATGCTTTCTTATTTGTACTATACCAGTGACACCTCCTCAAAAGCTGGTGAAATTTTGTGCTACACAAAGCTGCATGTGTAGCTGCACAAGTTTGAAAGAAACAACAGTTTTGGAATTTTTGCTTGCCTGTGTAGCCTGTGTAGTTGAAAGGAACGAACCTTATGTGTTTTCTACAATGTATGATACATACGTAAAATACATAGTTTCTATGGTATTGTACGTGCCCAACCCTGACAGAAACCAACACACCAATGTCTTCAATAACCCATCTATAACTCCTTATAAAATGAAACCACCAAAACCACAGTTTACTGAGACTTGAACCCAGTACCCCCAAGTCACTGTTGATCAAGTGATTGGATATGAATTTACACATTAAAAACTGGATGTCAAATATTGTTGACATAGTCTTNGCTCCTTATAAAAAGAAACCACCAAAACCACAGTTTACTGAGACTTGAACCCAGTACCCTAAGTCACTGTTGATCAAGTGATTGGATATGAATTTACACATTAAAAACTGGATGTCAAATATTGTTGACATAGTCTTTAGATAATTCCACTACACAACTACCTTTGTACACTAGAGATAAATAACCACTAACCCAGAAAGTGGCCGACATTAGGGGGGCAACCCTGGTCACCCCACTCGGCATATTGCAGGTGCCAAACAGCACGCATGCGACGTGAGGGACTATGGTAGAGACGCAGTTTGGTCGTAACACAGTGGCCAGATTCTTGCGAGAACTGCAGCCACACCTGGAACTGTCAAAACAATTGTTATCAACTTGCTGCTTTGTGCTCGTTTTTCTTGCAGACAACAGCAAACTCTCGCCAACTATTTACAGATACTAAAGTCATAGTTAGGTGAATGTCAGCTCTTCTAAATATGATACCATCGCAGCTGACCTTCAAGCAGTGGCTTTCAAAAAGTGCAGCATACACAGCAGTGTAATTTATGTGTTGCACACAGTCATGCGAGATTACTGTTTCCACAATCAAGCAATTATGCTGTAAGTATTGAGTTAAATATATATATTATACAATTAAAATATTAAATGTGTGAGTTGACTGCTTGAAATAAAACATTTATTTTTATTCTCTTTTAGACAATGAAAAACTATGCAAGCAGGAAGCCGGAAACAAGTAAATCAATTCATTACTGTTTTAAACTCATATATACATTTTTAGATAAATGGCTAGAAAATAATTAACTAACTAACATGGATACATCGACGTCATGCATAGTGTAATTTTTCTAAGGTCATTCAGACAGGCATTTGATCTTAATGTGGTTGGATGATATGATCAACAGTAACACAAATGTGCAATGAACAGAGTTGGTGGATTGTGCTGTACCTCGCCTAGCTCCAGCCCTTGGTGGTCAGCTAGTGGGGGGCAGTACGGTACAGCTCCCTCTTCCTGTAAACTGTTCAGCATTACTATCAGGTACACATCTGCTTCCCATACCATTTGCCAGAAGTTCACCAAGGTGTTAGGCAGAGGCCCCTGGGCTGCAATGTAGAACCTCTGTTGGCTACCCACCGTCGCCTGTCACTCACACAAAAAAACATAATTATAGCTGTTCACCTACATGTAGCAAGAATAACACAGTAATTTACCTATAATTACACTTTTTCATACAATAATGTCATCAGATTCACATAACTTTGACGTGTGATGGCCTAGGGAGAGGAACGCCACAGCAAGAGTGGGTAGATCTTTAATTCTGCACCAGGTCAGTTGCGCAGGTTGGGGGCAGACTCTACTGTGGAGGCATCTGTAGTATGACCCATCTGCCTCGAACTTGTCCCTTATATAATGTAGGGCGCGTCGGGTGCCTACTTGGTACAAAATCTGTGAGGGCGAGTTGATGCCTTAGGGCATTGGACACACGGGTTTTGGCTAGCTTACTACTGGTGTCTCTCCCTTTTGGCAGACGCTGGCACTGGCTGGAAAATTTTGGCTCCGACTGGAGCGAACAGGTGAGCACGCTGGCTCGTCTGTCGCCTGCTAGTGACCGCGGTGCCAGCTGGCTGGCGGGCTCATAGTCGGCTGGTGCTGGTGCTTCGCTGGTGTCCTTTGGGTTAAAGGGGACAACTTCCAAGGGGAGAGTGTACCCCTGGCGAAGTAGTTTGGCGACTGGGTGAGCAGCTCCGGGAACCCTAATCGGGAGGTCAAATAGATTGGGAGGGTAGTGGAGTGAGGCTCCACTAAGTGTCGAGCAGCTTGTGCTCTCTCTCGGGGGTATATTCAGCTGAGGGTTGGTATAGATTGATTGCTTAGGGGGTAGCGAGATACAAAGATAGAGCTGTCCTCCGGGCGTTCCTCCTGCTCCTTCATTGGTGAGCGAACATCATGGACAGGAAAAAAGATAATGTTCACCATGTAGAGTGTGGCAGGCATCAAACCCCTAGTTAAAGTGTACTCCAGAAGTATCAGGGTCAAGCCTCGTCAGGCCTGGCACCCCCTCCGGCTAGTTTATGAGCTCTGGAAGGAATGGGTTAGCCGACTTAGTTGGCAAACATGCTTCGTTGTGTGTCTTTCTAGTGGTTGGGTCTCTACTGTACTTGCGCACCAGGTACCTTTAAGTACCGTGTCCACAGTATGGACGGCCATCGAGCTTGTTCTGTGTGTGACTTACGTGCAGTCCTGGTTAGGGGCTGCCTGCAGTCCTACTCTACATCAGAAACTGTTGCCAATTTGCGATCCCCTGCCGCTCTATTCGAGGCGGATGCTTATCAGGTTGGGGAAAAGGCACACGTTCACTACAGAGCAAGGAAAGACAGAAGTAAGCTAAACTACGTGTTTTATTTCCTTAAGAATATAAATACGGTGACCTGTTTTGCCTTCTACCTCTACGCACACTAGGTGTTCAACGGACTTTGTACAAGAGCAAGACAGGTGAAAGTGCCTGTCGGCTTGAGGAGCCTGGCTTAAAGGCTTAAAGAGCAGACGAGAGCTGACAATTAAGTAGTTGTGAAAACAACTGGACCTTAATTGCGGCTTGTAGTACTGAAGGGCACCACATGTGGTGTACGTGTCGGGTGTGGTGACTCTTGACGGTAAGTGTCAGGAGGTAGTGACGATTCTTCGGCTGCTGTGGTAGAGAAGGCATCGTCGGCTGAAGATCTGGTATAAGACTGGTAGGTCTTAGAGAGTCCTGAGGACTGTAGCTGTGCAGTAGAGAGCCTTAGCACAACTTGCGCTAAAGCGAGCTACGTGGACAACTGGCATTTCTTCTGGGTGCACGGCGTTATATTTTTCTCGGCTGGAGGGTTCCTACGTGCCTCGTTTGCCTTTGGTAATCTTTGGTCGCCACCCCCTTGGGTTCGGGCTGGGCGCCGCCTCTGCTGCCATCTCTTGGCAAGGTGGCGGCAGGGAGGTTTGGGTGTGATTGTGGGCAGTATCCACCACTCGCTTAGGGGCAAACTCTTGCATGCCCGCAGCTGCTTTTCAGCGGGTTTACAAGTGGCAGGGGGCGATGACGTGACTTCCTATCATTACGTGGGTGATGGCCTTGGAGGAGGCCAGTCGGGATTCGATTCCCTTGGGGGCACGTGACACACACGTGATGATGCAGAGTAGATGATAATAATAATAATGAGTAGGAAGCGTCATGCGCCAACTTGATTTCCTTTTAGTAAGCATAAATTTTATATCTTGTATAACAGGTGTTCCAAACCGTTTCATCAGCGAGTACCACTCTGCATTATTATTATAGCTGAGCCAATTTTGATAACCAATATTAAATATAGACGATATTACATTGCAACCGGCCTGAACTGGTTTTCTTTTTAGCTGATATTGAGATCAATATTTTCATTTATGCTTGACCATAACACAAGCGGGTGATAGTGTTGGAACCAGACAGGCTCAACCTGCTGATGTTTTAAGTCAGCAGGGGCAGTTCTAGTATAAGTCATTCAGTACAACACTCATGTGTCCATTGTATCGGTATTGGATATTGGCCGTACCGGCAAGGAAGTGGTTCATACCGACATAAGTAAAAATCTGTATCAGCTCAGTACTAATTGATATGATCATTTGGCGTACCACCTAAATATCACAGGGTGTGGTGAATTAGCAAATTTTATGCACATTTTAGTGAATTTCAGAGGTTCTGAGAAAAATATAGAGAACATTTTAGAAAGAAAAAAAAACTTTTGAGGGGGAAACAAGTAATTTTAAACTTTTTTTTATAAAACTTTGTAAAGAAGCGGATAGTGGCTAGTTGAGCGATATTTAAAATATTATTTCTGCCTCACAGTTGTGCGCCATTTGTAAAGAAACGTCTTTGATTGTTAAGGCATATTAATTATATTAAAGCCGCACAAGGTTAGGCGGGCGCCATCTTGTAACGTTTCGCCGCGTACACTACAGACTGTTTACTTGCCTCGGCTTGCTCGTGGTAGAAACACGAGACTCAGTACCATTGGATGTTCGTTGATTATGAAAGAAAGTTCAAGTTCGAAGTTAGTTTGTTATATACTTTATTTATCCTTTGAATGACACAGTTCACATACGAATGTCCAGTATGCAGAGTACGAACCGTTCAGATAAATATCCAAGTACAGAACAGCGTCACAGTGGTTTACCGTTTATGTTAATGTCTCAAAGCTTGCATCGCAAGACTAATTTAAGAAGGCAGGAGGGATGCTCGTTCCCTCCTGGCACCCTAACGACCCCCACGCCTGATGCGTCGTCACACGCCCTACGCGTCCTCTTCAGCAGTTGATTACTTTGTTCCCCAGGCGATAGGCACCACCAGTATATATTGGCCTATCGCCCCCCTTCTCCTGCGATAAGCGCCTATCATCTCGCAGCAGCGTGAGAACTGCGCTGTCCCACGCTCAGCCTGACATTGATACTGCTGCGCCCGTTACCGTTATCGTAACTGCGTCGCAGGAAACTAAAACTGTGCTGTCAACAAAAACGACCTCGCAGTCCACAAAAACTTGTTGACACACTCGCCTCCGGATAACGAACTTCTCGTATAACAAAACGGCGCCAAGGAACTAATCTAATTAATGTTGACGCTTCAAAAAAAACCAAAGTTTGAAACGAAACACTACCGGACTCCTGATAAACGTTAACAGCAAACACGGGAAACGAGCCAGCACGGCTTCAAACTGAAAACCCGATAAAAATATTACAAAACTTTCCCGAGCTTCATACACACGAAAGAATTTTACATCCAAGTCCCGAAAAATTAGGTATATTGCGTCATTACAACTTACATTTTTATTTAAATGAGGTTGCATATGACCTGAATTGCCTTCTTGTAACACCAATTGAGAATCCAGGTTGTACAGAATTTTAATGGTCCAAAATTTTACAGAACATTACAGCATGTTCTACTGAATCATTGTTCCAAATTTTAGTTTGGAACAATGGTGAGTTGGTGAAAGCTGGATCAAGATCTGCAGTTTCACGCTCTCTTCATGGGTGCAGGTGTTAGCAGCTGATGCTGGCAGTAGTTCATAGGTTGCAACTGCTTCCAAATCAAGACAACCTCTTCTCCTAGGACACCATTACAACTTATTCACAATCCTCATGTGATAAAGGCAATGGGAGGGCGTATGACCAGTATCACTCACTGGCCATTGGCAACAAGCAGCCGTGACTATTAAATTAACAGCTGCAGCAGCAATTACAAGGCACAAGTACTTGAAACATAAGAGGTTTCCAAGTATGTGCGAGGTGGGTTTGGTAGTGTGAAAGAATGTGTCCCTACAGCAAGAACAGATACTCAACTAACTAGGAGCATTTAAAGGACTGGGAGGTGAGCGAGTCTGACCATGAAGTCAACTGATGGGGCCTGTTTAATGGGCAGGCAGGCAGTGTGTACATATGGATGAGAACCATTGTTTTATGGATAACAGCTTTGATGGCATGCTTGTCTGGATGGGGGGGGGGAGGTGTCTGCCTGGTTTGAGCAGACGTGTATTTGCTATTTTTTTAAGCATTTTGGTTTAACGCCAATTCAAGCAACAAACTTTTTTAGCTGTCTGAACATCGAAAAAATCAAGCATACCTGACGAGCTCTCAAGAGTTGGTGTCATGGTTTTTCCTCATCTAGCTACTGGTATGTAGACACTGTGTTTCAGGCTGTATGGAGGATGGTTCTTGATATTTACACTTCGATACAAGTCCGAAACAGAAATGTGTTTGAGTTTTACATACAAAATAAGCTCTGGTGTATGCCAGGATCTTGTCAAAAAGATCAGTCAATTCCACTAGGAATTTCTGACCTGGCACATCTTTTAATCCAAGATGGTAGTTTCACCATGTTCTCCTTGGGTGGCTGATCTCCAAGGTCTCATCCTGAGCACATTAGCTGAAATGTTCATTTCCACTCTACATGATGCTTAATGGTTTTCCCAAACAAGATGCTCAGTATTGTGCCTATCACCTCTTTTCCCTCTGCTTAACGGTGAATATCATTATGGTACAGACACAAAGGTGTCAATACCACTCACACCATTCCTGGGAAAATAAATGCAGTTTTCTAATTCCTGGTTCTTGCATTTGGTTGTATTTACATGTAGGGAGGGGGTCGGTCCACAATTACCTCAAAATGAGCATAAACCTACTTCCACTTCAGTTCCATACACAATGCACCACCATCTGTAAATATCACACGAAAACCTCCTCAGTATGTGAACATGTCAGTCTCAAGGTGGGGTGTGGTGGTGTGAACTACATCTTACTGATGGCAGTAGCTTTAATCAGTTTTAAAAAATGGTCACCAATGATCAAAATGTAATGCCTCCTACTGGTGGAAAAGACGTAAGGGTGCTGAGATCTATACTGATGTCTCACCAATATCTATATATATAAAAAACTTTGTCCGTTTGTTCGGACGCGTGTAACTTCCAAAAAAAATCAACCAATTTTCATTCTGTTTTTTTATAAACCTTACTTTCGTTCCCGCAAGTGTTTGTACACCTTTATTATTTATCTGTATTACCTGCAAAGGTACTACAATCTGCAAAAAGCTCATTTTTACCATGCTTTCGCATCAGGAAGCACCTTTGTTGACAGCTGTCTGTTTGAACATTTCAGTTTGTTGTTCTCAATGTTCACAGAAATGAATAGAAATAGAATATTTTATGCCACAGCAATGCGTGGCAGGGTACGCTAGTACATTATACAGTATTCGAAAATTATTACAGTTGTATTCGATCTTTAATTAAATTTATACAGTGGAACCACATTATAACGATAGTAAAAATAGCGCTCGGGGTACAATGTTGAGTCAATGTAAGTTGTTAGTGTAGGATGAAAGCACAATGCCACACAAAAAAGCGATAGAGGCCCAAAACCAAACTCGACAGGATATACGAAACAATACAGACATTATGAGAGGAATGGTTGTATTACTGGCTGGTGACTTCCACCAAACTCTACCGGTGATTCAGAGGGGCACACCTGCTGATGAAATCAAAGCCTGTATCAAGTCGTCAAGCTTATGGGCAAATGTCAAGAAATTCAGCTTGACGAGAAATATGAGAGTGCACCTCTACAATGACATTGATACAGGACATTATGCTGATACACTATTGAAAATTGGAGATGGACAGTTAGAAACAGATGCCGAGGGCTGTGAGTCACTAATGGGGATTTTAGTAATTTGGTGCACAGTGCTATGGAACTGATTGCTAGCGTTTACCCAGATATACAAAGAAATATAAATGATGACCAGTGGCTACGTAAAAGAGTAATTCTAGCACCAAAAAAATGACATCGTTAGTGATGTTCTGTGTTTAAGATCAGTGTCTGTCTACTAACAAATACAGTTATTTCTCCCTATAAGTTTGTGACTATAACCACACGAGCAAAGCCGCGGGTAAAAGCTAATTGAAAGACAAATACAAACTGGGGTTGGCCCTATGCCACTTCATACCAGCACACATTTGGTGCACTAATATTGTAAATATTTAAAAAAAAATACTGCACATTCTCTGAGAGACAATCTTATCACATTTAACAGTAAAGTGACTCAGCCAAGAAAAAACTGAATATATTCCTATATTCTTGCGGGAAAAAGATTCAATACATATTGAAGCAGTAAGGGCTTGCAAACAATATTTTTGTGTATATTAAAATTTTTGTTAAATGTACATCTATAACATATTTACAGCAGTAAGGGCTCACATTAATTATTTTCTTGTGTATCTATTAAAATATTTGTCTTATAGAATCCCTTAATATATATATAGAATGTTTCTAAACATGTTAGACCCACTTCCCTGGTGGTGTCCTATTTGACCTTGTTTCGAAGTTATAGTCAGACCTCTTTGTACTGCAATTATGTGGTGCTTCTTAATATTATAAGAGGTGCAAAAATGACCACCGTCAGCCTGAATGCATGTCTGCAGTAGTCACATCATAAACTGTCATATTCTTTCAAAACCATCTTCTTGTATACAGTTATAACGTGTAAAATTGGTGCTGCATCTACAATTGTTTTTAAGGAGTCCCTCAAATAAAGGTCCAATGGATGTATGTCTGGAGAATTAGGAGACAAGTCAATAAATCCTGCATTACCTTTCCATTTGTTTGGAAATCTTTTGTTCAAGAAATGTATTGCTATTGAGATAAAATTTGGCATTGCACCATCATGCATAAACAAGTGACGTACAACTTCAAGAGAATGTCTTTCAAACGTTCATGAGCCTGATTTTTGAGGAAATTTATGTAAAATAGTCCTGCTAATTAATATTGTTATTTGTCTGTGCTTTCCCCTGTACGAGCGAACAGAAGTGAAGAACAGAGTAGTGATATGATAACGGGTGGCAAGTCAATGAAATGGTTTGAATGACAGGCGAGCAATAAACCAAGAAGCACGTATCTGTTACACAAAGCATCCTTCTGCATGGCGCCGTGATAACCCTTTTGCGGTGCGTGCTCCTGATCTTGGTTGTATTGAATTTCTGCATTTATCCGAAGAATTTTCTAATGGAGGACTGCCTTGTTTCTCTCAGCATGACTCAGGGTGTGTTGAACCTTCCAGATTGTCAGGGTGACTAATATATAAGGGCGACAGGCCTTGGGCAGGGGAGTTGTTGAGAAGAGTTTTATGAGCATAGTGAGTCTGAGCGATTATGCAAGGAGAGAAACGAACAGCGAGAGAAGTGACCAGTGGGAGAAAAATCTGTGAATGAGAGCACCAGCGCAGTGAATAGTGTGACTGGCCGGTTGGACTATTGGACTGGATGCGTGAGTGAAAGGCATTACAAATTATGGCAACAGACAGACTGAACGTGTGTTAACGATGAGTTAATTGACTATAACCAAACAGAGACATTAAGGATGTTATAGGAGTTGAAGTAGACATCAAAAGTTACGCTCACTGAGAAATAAAAAGAGTAATAGTGGAGAAAGATAATTTAATGCCATAAATAATAGCTGTGTGAATAAATAAAAAATCAGATTTAGTTCATTTATTTCTATTAAGACCTCCAAGCCCTCACGAACTCAGATACGGCATCTTGTAACAATATCTTAGCAAGGAAAAACTTTCCAATTAGATTGCCGCCAAGTATTTTTGCCCATACACGGATGCTGAATTGCTGATGTTGCGATTTAATAATAACATGTGGAATTTCTTCAGCCCAATGATGAGTTGAAGATTCTACTTGTGGTGAACCCAGTGTCATTGGTAAATACTAAATACAGTGGACAGAAAAGATGAATTACCAATAGACATCCACTGAAAACAAGTAAAAAAGTTGACTCTTGGAGGGAAATCATCATTGTATCATCATTATAAAGTGCTTGTACTCACTGAACATGGTATGAATAAAGTAGTTTCTGTCACAAAACTCTTCATCCAGTCAAGTGTCCATTTTCTATTGCTATTAATCTACAGGTACTAGGTGCCATTTCCTTCAACATGATGCAAAACCGCTCTTCAAAATTAGCAATTAAAAAAGTAATGGGTTTGCCACAATCTGAAACTCATTTTTTAAATAAACCTGTATCTCGTAGGCATTCATGTACCTAATCAGTGGAATGTTTTACTGTCTGAAAGATGTCTATTAGGGCGATGCAAGCCATCTAACCACCATATCAAAATGCCACTATCACACCGCACCTAGAGCCGTCACACTGCAACTGTAGATGTTGAAAGAGAATCAACAGGGTTGGACTGCCCCAAAATGGGCTTGGATACCACCAGTATTGCATCCAGTTCACATGTTGCAACCAGGCACTACCACCCCCTTTCGTGCAAATCAAGATCACACAGCTGCCATGGAGTTGGGGAAGAAATGAACTCTGTGTCACCCCACAAACCTCTGGCCCACCTGACATTCACAGCTGAGATATAATTTCAGTTGATAGCCAACAAAATGCCAGTTAATATCCAATGTCAACGAGTCTTATCATCAGAAGATACCTACAACAGCACTAGCTAACACCGACCATCCATTACGGATATGAATGTATGACAGCCGTGAAAGTTGGTAGGCCCGAAGAAGAAATCTATGGCTATACTTGCCATGCCGTCCGTCACTTTAAAGCAATAGAAATTTGGCTCACATCCGTAGAATTTTAGCTTGACAAAGAGAAAGAGAAATAGATAAAAAGAGTTTTAGTGTTTGAGCAAAACCTATTCTTTACTTGGTTCAGTCCCGTAACACAGTTTATTACAGTTGGGGTATTTAGCATCTGAAAGGTCGAGATTCCAACCTGCAAGTTTTGAGTTGTAGAGAATCCCTGCAACACTTTTTTCAAAGGTTAGTCTTCTTATTGAAGATAAGATCTATCTGCTAACCTACCTCCACAAATCTACAGCCACAATAACCCAGAATTCTACCTATACTCCAGAACCACCTAGTCGGCAGAGCATTCTAACCGAAGAGAAAAAAAAGGGAGGGCAGGACAAGAGCACACTCAGGTAACAGGAACAAGACACATCTCTTGTGACATGGGCAACTGCGCATAACCGGGGAGGAGGGGAGTGGTCATCATTGCAATTTTATGCCTGGTACTGTTGCTGCTCCGCCTCTCTCAGTTTGTTCAGAGAGATCTCCATACCCACCGGTCAAGCATGGTACTGGCAAGCCAGCACTAGGTAACACCCAGGTAAATTTCAAGTTGCTCTCACTGCTCCCAACAATCCAACATGTCACGATTGCCTGCCAAGTATTGGAATTGGGTATATGGGAGTAACCCGGGATCCTGGCACATACAGGATAGGGTAGACACTGAATATATCACCCACCTCAGTACAGTCCACTCTGATTCACCGCTAGGTGCAGAGGTTCCTAGGATGGTGAAGTGTCTAGCCAGTCCTGATCTTCCACTAAGGAATGCAATTACACCAATTTATTGCCACTGATAAACCCCTGTACCTAATCCTACCCACACTGTTCTCCAACCCAGGAGATGAAAATCAAACACACCCAAGAGCCAACCAAAGCTGTCCATAGCTGCCAACCCCACCTACAAGGGCGAGAATAGAATCCTGGAATGGCATCCAAGTTCATGCAGAAAAGGGAATATACTCACCACCTCTATCCTTTCCAAAACAAACTAAGTATGTAGGTGTCTAGTTACTTTGGTGCCCAACATACGGCTAAGCTGTACTTGTGTGCACAAGAGTTGCAGGACCAGACTACACCAAATGCAGAACAAAGAGTTGTACCACTCCAAAGCTAGCAGAAATGGATTCCGTGACTTCAGGGAGTTACAGACAAAACCCAGCAGTGCCCAATACTCCTGCAACACCTGACCAGAACCAAACTTTAGAAGAAGTTATGGCAGAAGAGGAAGACAAAGGCTCAATAGACAGGAACCATTGTGATGCAAACCCAGACCAACGTAGCGCATAGCTGCGATGGAACTGGGTTCCACATGATTACTTGCACGCACTGTCCCCGCCAGCATCAATATATCTGTATTTGGCTGGCCGAATGAGTACAGATAGGTGGAAGGCAAAAGAGTGTGACTAAATAGAATGCCACACAATGCAGGCTAGATGTGACGTGCTTACCTGCACAGGCAGGGGAACTTGTTGAATCAGATACGAAACATGCTCCCAGATGGCCCACTACTTGTGTCTAGGTTGACCCAACAAATGCATCTGAGTAAGTGGCATCTTGTTCATATGTCAAATTTACCAGCATAACGAGGTGGGCTAAGACCCCAGCAACCCCACCAAACACCACTCAAGTCCCCCTCCCAGTATCGCCAGAAGGCTGGAGGTAGTGTTATTTTCTAAATTTGCAAGCTGGCCACACGAAAACCCAGAAACCTTCCTTGTGACGTAGGTACTGGAGTTCAAAAAAGGCCAGATCCTACAGAAACAATGGGAAATGGGCGAGTGTAAACAGTTAAAAGGAGCGACTCTACACTGATGGTAAACGTACAGAGAATTTGTACACTACACCATTAGCCGGAGTTTGAGACCCGACCAACGGAGAAATCTGATGGCGAAGATGCCTTAACCAAGTTAACCTTGGAGTTTTACAGACAAAAACAACAGGACAAGAAGGAAGTGGAAATTTTCATTTGACAAGCAAACTTGTATACCGCGTCCCACAGCAAAAAGACAAAGGGGGTGTGACTGTTAACGATACTATTACTGCCTGCTATCGGTATGCCACTCTGAACCCTGAAAGTACAGATGCTAGAAGAACTGGTAGAGAGGGCCAAATAGATTGGTCTACTAAAGAGCCAGACCAAAAGAGTAGCGTATGCGACTATTGACGCGTGACGCACACTGACATATATTTAAACACGACTTTGCGTTATCTTCACATGTCATCACATCAAACGAGACTGGGTTTGAACCCTGAACGACTTTCTAACAGAGCCTACCAGCACGCCCCTAGATGCGGGGGCACCCACGGACTCGTCAGCCAAGTTCGTTTTGCCTTTATGTCAAACGTCACGCCAACCCCCCATGTGTGATAGAAGCCAGCCAAGCGGCCCAGCTAAGCGCCTGAGCTCACGCCGCAGGTGCAACCGCGCATGACAAAGACGCCTGCTTTCATCACAAACCGGCAGATAGCACCAGAGAGTGCAGCTCCACCCACGGGAGTAGGAGCTCACCCTTGCACCACAGAGAGCCTGCGGGCTGGTGGAATATATGTCAGTGCACAGCCGCAAAACAGCAGTTTTCATTCTCTGCAGCTCGATCCACCACCTCGTGTGCTGGAGTTCTCTGCAGACATGGATGTCCTCCAGTAGGACCACAGCTACCTACCAGATATCTTCAAGACCTTCACCAGCAACCCCCGAAGAAGTCTTCACGCCCTTGAACACCCACTACCCTTCTTTCTGGTAGTGCCATTCGAGTCCCTTCTGAACAACAGCATCGAGATAGTTAGGGTCAGTTAGTATCATAGCTACCTAGCTGCATCTGTTCTTGTCTAGTGTATACCCAGGTCCCCTTTACCTGGTTTATTGTAGTCTACTTCCGTTGAACCGTGTTCAATTCCCAGCTGGTTCGCTCCGGATTTTCCCAAGTGGGAATCGTGCCGGACGATACCGCTGGTTGGCAGGTTTTCTCGGGGATCTCCCGTTTCCCCCGCCCCTTCAATACGGTGCTGCTCCATACTCACCTCAATCACCCTCATCGGCTCTCAAGACCTCGCTGTTAAGAGCCATCCAAATCTCATCCCTCTTCACTCTACTTTCGTTACAGTCCTGATTAGTTAGGAGTTAGTACGGGCCACCGTGTCTATTTCCTCACTGGAATAAACACATTTTCTATCGAACCTCCGAGTACTAATACTAGGGTGACTGTGACTTAGGAGCTACCCTGGGTCACGGCCAATACAGGTAAACCAGTGGCTGTGTGCAAATTCATAGTACGAAGGACAGTTAATCCCACAGCAGACTTTGTGCCGTGCCGTCAAACCACGCGCCCTAGCTTATATAATGGCCGGGGTCCGGTGAGCAGCGAATAAAGTCAGCTCAGTCATATCGCCAATGTCTCTGGCTGACATACAAAACCGTAACATCGTCGTCAGTCACCCGACGTCAAGTGCCAAGAGTTTTCGTGGCGCCCAACGTGGGGACACAGCACTTAATTAACTAATGTAATTAAGCAGTACTAGGCCAGCTCAACCTCAAGAACCAGTTAATTTGGCCCGAAGTCAAACCAAAACCAGCCAGACTTTGAGGAGTATGAAAAGACCCCGCGGTGCTCAGTTGTAATTAGCTGAGATATCATATACAGAAGCTAGTACAGCCGACCAAGAGACGCAACAAACACAATGGCTGAAACCATTACCGAACAACCCGAAAGGCGCCACATAGCCACTTGCCCTGGAACTGGGGTAAATATTATCATATGCACTCCGTGCCAACACAGCTTCCATTACCTCTGTTTGGGATGGACAGAAGATCCCACAAACACAGAAGAAATAAAAGTTCAGATGTAATAATTGCTAAACCTGCCAGACTGCATATTGCAGCTGGTTTACTTGCGCCAGGCAAGGAATGAATATGGTACGATGCATTGTCTGTGCGCAGACTTATCATCACATATGCATAAGCTGGCCAGATGAGCTAATCACGAGACTGGGCCTCATGTATAGGTGTGATGTTTGCAGACGTGCGGAGGAATACCACCCTTAAAATCCTGGCATTCGCCATAGCATAACAACCACCGGGGTAGCGACGGGCCTCAACTTCCGGAATTCGCAGGAAGACCATACGAAGACCCGATAACGTTTATCCTACACTGTGAAAAGGAACTGCGCGATAATGAGGTTCCAATTAAGCAATGAGTTGGGAGGACAGAAGCAGTTAAGGGGAAAAGCCCTCGAATGGTGGAATAAATATAGTGAGTTAATCACTGAGTGGGGGCAGCTGTGTTCATGCCTTACCAATCAGTTCTCAGGCGAAGAGGTAGTAGCCCACTTAACCACCGAAATTCATAGCCGAACCCAGGCCACCGAGGAAGAGCCCAAGATTTTTGTCAGGAGAAAAGTGCAGATGTATAAAAGAATTTTCCCCGAGGGAAATGAGGAAAGCTGCGTGCGCCACATTTCACATGCACGCTACTTCCCAAATTGCGGAATTATTACAAATTCCGAAACGGCAAAAACTTGAGGAACTAGTGGAAAGGGTGCATGAAACACCAGAGAAATTACAAGGCACAAGCCCTGCTAGACAAGACACGCTGCAGTAAAAGCCAGGAGACCGATAAGCAGCCCACGCGAAAGGGGGAACCCCTCTCCTCCTCAACCCCCCTCACCTGGGTGGTCCCTAAGTGCTGGTTCTGTCCAGAACGGCACTATAACAGAGCTTGCCCAGTCAAGCAGGCAGATCAGGGGCGGGCGGGAGAAGGGGGAACAACAAGGGCACCTGACCCCTGCAGAGACAAACAGAGGTCAAAGGACCTAACCAGGCAGGAAACACCACCACCAGGAACCATGGGCCCATCTTCCTCCAAAGACTAGCTGAAGAAAGCGACCCACTCGAAGCCCCGCACATAGAGGTGGATATCAATGGACATAGAACACTTGCCCTATTACATTCTGCTGCTATGGGGAACTTTATAAGTTGTGAATTGTTCACTCCTGCACAAAGAGCTTCACTTTGCCAACAAAACCGGTTGGTACATATGCCACAACACGACCAGACCCTTAAGGTCGACGGCCGGGTACTCTGACAGTAGGGGTATACTATCAATACCACTCAACCAAATTTGTAGCCTCGCAGAATATTACTGAGGCGGTAATATTAGGTTAGCCATGACTACATCTACAACAGTGTGTCATGGATCACTGCCAGCAATGGATCTATATTGACCATAAAAACAGGGTGACGGTCAACTGGGAACATGGCCCGGATGTGGCAATTCACCCCTCATCCCCAATCGCACCCGAAGAAATTAACCATCAACTCACGGCAGTTTAGTCAAATATTGGATGATCATACTGGAGCTTTCGGCCAAGGGGGTTCACTACGCCAGACACGTAGCATCAAGAATGAGATTTGGCCCACCACCGATTGCCTGTCTACAACCGACCATACCGCGTGTCCACTGGAAGGCGACACCTGATTATGGAACAGGTGAAAGCTATTAAAAAACTGGGAATTGAGGAACCATCTAACTCATCCTACAATTCCAGTGTTGTTTTGGTCCCTAAAAAATATGGGCAACTCAGATATTGTGTCAACTACAAATACTTGAATGATGTGACATACCCTATAGCGCCACTGGCAATCAACCTTATGCACACTCTCCAGGACATAGGGGAGGCAAAAATCTTCAGTACCGTAGACATGCAATCGGGCTACTGGCAGATTTCAGTGCACCCAGACAGTGAAAGTATACAGCTTTCACAACCCCAGAAGACGAAACCTTACAGTTCTGGGTAATGCCCTTTGGATTAGAGAATACCCCCGCCACCTTCCAGAGACTAATGTCGGCTGAGGTACTCACTGGCTTCATTGGCCAATTTTTTTTTGCCTACCTTGACGACATAATTGTGTACTACAAGTCCTGGGAAGAACACTGTGGGTATCTCCAGAGGGTACTTGAAATGCTAGAATTGCATGGCTTATTGTCTAAAAGCCATTTTGGGAAAACCACCATATATTACCCGGGCCACGTAATCACCCTCGAAGGTATCTACTCTCAGGCAACTTCAATACGGGCTATAGAGGAGGCAGAAGAGCCCACTAATAAGAAACAACTACATCGCTTCTTGGGCCTGTGCAACTAGTTGCGAGACTACATATCAGATACTGCCAGCCAAATGGCACCTCTCAACCCCCTACTAGAGAAGGAAACACGTTGGCGGTGGGGGGAAAAACACTGCAACACATTTTGCAACCTCAAAGAGATGCTTCCAACACCTGGGAAAACTCCACAGACCCCAAAGGGAGAGCCCACTCATATAACAAACAGACGCCTGCCACAACGGGCTAAGGGCGGTCCTAAACCAGGAGGACATGTTGGACGACCCTAGGTCATTGCATATGCCACGACCCGTTTGAACGCCATGGAACAGAGATATCATTTTAACGAACAAGAGTGCCTCACCGTGATTTGGGCAGGGGAAGCACTTCATACTCCGCACATACAGCAAGGCCCTCCAATGGCTGTGCGAGTCAAGAAACACCAAGAGATTAAAAACAGATAGGAAAAAAAGGGTTAGGTTCCCAGACCCTTATTTTACCACGTTTTAGATTAAAATTACGGTAATTCATTACATAAATTTAAAAAAAATAGACATACAACAGTATTATTAACAGTACTATGTAAGGGAAACTTATGGTTACAATCATTATCGCAGCAAAACAGATTTATGTACACGTCGTTGTGAAAGAAACAAACCTTTAGCAAACATTTTTTTTTATTCTCGGAAAAGTGTGATGAAAATATTTTAACTTTCAGTTTTATTCAATACAGTACTCACAACAGTGACAAAGTTAGTGTTTACTGAGTACAAGAGGGAGGCGGCGATGTACAGTAAGATAAGGCGTCACTTCCTTCCTTGCAGTTCTCTCCCCTCCCGCTCAACCTCTTCCTCCACAATCATCAAGTTATTGATACTGCTGTCTTCCAACTCCAGTTCCTTATCACATGAGCATCCAGGTTGCAGTGAAGTGTTGTAATTTTCAGACAGCGGAGGACTTGTAAAAAACTTTATCAGTGTTTTCTGTTTAGCCTGACATCTCAAATCTTTCAAAATTCACAACATAAGGGAGCAGTCGCCACCCTGAATGGCTGTTCAGCCGAACAGCGGGCTTACTACCTTGCCGTGCACTGAGAGGCCCCGCACTGAGCATACTACAATCTCTACCAGAGCGACATCGACTGGAGTACCGCACATTGGTGTCGGCCTTAGAGCTATGGTTTGGCGACTGGTACCTACGATATGCCCACCATGCACAGCCGCGAAGCCGCACCCAGTGACCAGGGGAGCCACTGTAGGAGCTATGGCAAGACATTGTGCGGCTGTCTCAACTATCTCTGGAAGGGTACTCCAAGGAGGCATGCGACATCATCGCAGTCGGCTTCTTCATCAATGCTATCGCAGACACAGAGGTACGACAAGCAGTACATCTGGCTGCACCCCACAACATGCAGGACGCCCTGGTGCAAGCACCGGAGGTGGAGCCAGCAGCAAAACAGGGAGCTGCACCCGATGTACGGTGCATGCAGTGACGCTGAACGAAGACGACGAAGACAGAATAACGAAGACACTGAAGGAGTTGCAGACGACTACAAGGGACATTGCTTCCAGGGCCTGTGCTACAGAGCCTCGCCGCCCCAACCTAAGCGGCCGGAGTGTTGGTCATGTGTACAGCCGGGGAACTTGAGAGCCTACTGCCCACAACAACAGCAGCAGCAACAATAGAAGCAGCAGCGAGAAAAGAGGCAGCAAGTGGCAGGTGAGAATACAGCACATTCGTAAAACTTGTAAACACCTACTTGAGGGGCGAAGGTCGGTGACTGCTGGAGGGAAGGTCCAATGTTCTTACATGTATGCTCAGTGAAGAAAGAGGAAAATTAACTCAGTAAGAGGAAAATTAACTTGAAGCTTGGTGACCTTAGCATAGAGCACAATGTTTACATAGTAGAAATAAAGGTTGAATGTCTTTTGGAGCATGATGTACTACATAGGTTGGGGTGCTGTATCGATACTCAACTTGGTGTGCTATGGGTAGGCAGTACACAGTTGGTGGTGTCCACATGGCATGATTTGTCCTCCCCAGTTAGCTGCCCAGGAGTATGTGGTCAACCCACTGTGCTGCCTGCTTCTAGTGATATTGTCATTCCAGGCAGATGTCAAGCAAAGTTTGTCAGACATTTGGGTCTAACTGAGTCAGCAGAGAAGGGCAACTGTTGTGGCTGTACAACCCAAACAGAAGAAAAGTGTACTGCCAGAAGCTACAGAAATTTTTTTGGAAGGCCCCTAAACGATTTTGAAGAAGATCAATGACATGGTCTTTCGGATTTGTCGTCAAGGCTCTCGGGCGAAGCCAAAGGTTATCCACATTGACCAACAGGCACTCTACAAAGGTCCGGATGTTGCAGAGTCTGTTCGGAACGAACAGACTTGAGAAGGGGGCAGTGTTATGTGTTGCTGGTTTGCGCCGCTGACCTTGGCCTGCTACGCGCGAGGGTACGTAAGAGAAGGACAGAGTAGTAAGATGATTTATGGACACATGCAATATCAGTTGCAACCGGAGATGCAGGTCAAAGGAATAATTACAAAGCATGCCTATTATGCCTATCAAGGCACGTGCCGCTCCCGACCTTGGGTATCAGGAGTCTTTGAGACATTAAAGAATGCTCTGGATTAGTGACCTCGCTTTTCTCAGTTAGACTCTGGGTGCTGGCAGTTGTTGAAGTGGCTGGAGTTTCAGTGACGAGAGAGAAAAGAAGCGCACTGCAAGAGAAGTGAGCAGCAGGAGGAAAATCTGCGACTGCGAATATCAGAGTAGTAAAAAGTACGACTGCAGACTGGACTATTGGACTGGATGCGTGAGTGAAAGACATTACAATTGATGGCAAAAATGGACTGAACATGCGTTAATGATGAGTGTGAGTTAATTGACTATAACCAAACAGACACATTAAGGACATTAATTAGAGTTAAAGTAGAAATTAAATATTGCACTCACTGAAAAATAAAAAAAGGGTAACAGTGGAGACAGATAATTTAATGCTGTAAATAATATCTGTGTGAATAAATTAAGAATCAAATTTAGTTCTTTTATTTTCATTAAGACCTCTATCTCTCACGAACTCAGCTACGCCCCTCAGGCGTCCATGAAACAATACTTTATAACATAAGTGTATACACCATAATTATAATATTTATGTAGCGCCTTATTATAGCCCTAAAAATAACTAAGAAGCACAATATTGAGGCGTGCCTCAATATTTAGATTTTTTATTTCTAAAAAATCTTGATACTTTTCAGTACAGCAGCTATATATATATTGTTACAATAATGCCTGAGGGGCGAATCTGAGTTTGGAAGGGATAGAGGTCTTAATAAAAATAAAATAACTAAATTTGAATTTAATTTATTTAGACAGCTATTAATTACAGATTAATCAATCTATCTCCACCCTTATTGTTTTTATTTCTCAGTGAAAGCAATATTTAATGTCTATTTTAACTCTAACATCCTTCTTAATGTCTCTGTTTGGTTGTAGTAAATTAACTCATACTCATCATTAACACACTTTCAGTCCGTCTGTTGCCATGTCTTTAACTCACGCATCCAGTCCACTAGTCCAGCCTACCAGTCGCACTATTCGCTGCACTGATGCTCGCAGTCGCAGATTTTCCTCCTGCTGGTCACTTCTTTCGCCGCTGGTTTCTCTTCTCACTCGTCGTCCTTCGCTTGATGCTCCAGCCACTCATTCATTCATCAACTAACTCCACTCACCAACTCTGGCTCGGGGCCCAATGCGCTTTTATATCAATCACCCTGACCATCTGGAAGGTTCAACTCACTCCGAGTGATAAACGCAGAAATGGTATCCCCGAAGGTCAGGAGAGGCGATCTGCCAAAGGGTTATCGCGGCAGAATGCCTTCAAAACTCAAAAGCGGGTAGGATTATCGCTTGCCTGTCATTAAAACATCCCTTAGTGACTCGCCGCCCCGCTATCATATCACTACTCTGTCCTTCTCTTCCGCCTGCTTGCGGCAGGGCGAGCCAAAGTCAGCGGCTCAGACTAGCGACACATAAAAATACTGATATTTATTATATTTTTGTAGTGCTTTATGCGTTCTGTCTGAATTATAGGCCTAAGCACAAATTTCAAGGCGCACAACAATATTTTGAATTTTTTTTTTTAATTGTGACCCCTTACAATACAACTGCTATAAATACATTACAATTAAAGTGTCTACGAAGTATTTATAATATTTTATAGTGCTATTTATACACTAACACTAAAAATTTCATCAATGTTCCACGAATATGGGAATATAACAGAATTTCGTTAGTAAATATAATTTCTCAATACTTTGCATTATTTTGTGTTATTTTGCGGAAATATTTTTGGAAATATACCCAGACATAGTGGTTGTTTGTGAGGTACATTGTGGAGTACACCTGCACGTCACTGACAAGTTTTCAACTGTCACTCCCGACACCACTGGCTGCATGAGATTTGTGGACTGTATCTCACTTTCTCACACATGACTTTTCTTTCAATGTTTTTATTACATGTGTTTAGTAAAAAAAAATACAGCTCAAATGCACCTACTGCATTTTTCTGAGCGGAGGTGATCAACGAACACATAGTTTTATAACACTCTCAAATGATCATTAGAGGACCACTTCACCAAGCTCCATTCAGTGAACTCTTGAGGACTGCCTAGTTGTCATATGAGTTTCATTGTAAGCAGTTGTATCTATTCCAATTTTTAAAAAATTATGGAATATTCCAATGTACAGTGGAACCGCGTTATAGTGATAGTCGACAACGGCAAAATAAATTATCGCTATAGCGAGTTAATGTTATAACACAATTTTTTTTGTGAGTGTACGAAAGTGTTGTGCCTAAATTTACTGTGTGTAATGTACAGTGTTGCCCTTCCGACCATGAGGTTCTTATGGGCTGCCCTTGTAGATCCTGTGTTTAAAGAATGCCTTAACTATGCGTATTAAGTGTGTGTAACGCCCAGCAGACGCGCGCGACGTGTCTTCCTCCTCTTTTCTTCTTCCCCTCCACCAAATTTTTGGGTTGCGGGATGGAGTTAGTTGCCTACCAATCAGCGCGCTACCTCTTTTTCTCCTGTCTCTCCCCCCTCCACACAACCTTTTACAAACCTGTCACGCCTCAAAGCAGAGCTTCCACATGTTTAAGCTTCCCCTCCACTCCCTTTCACATTCATGTTGCCAATCGATAAATTCTTCCAAACCTTCTTTGTTTCCGTGTAAGGCAGAGGATAGCCAGCCTCTCAGGTTGAGAAGAAAGAAAGAGGCGACACAACGTTTTTTTTTTAGGGGTGACATTCCAACACTGCAAAAAAAAAAAACCAGCAAGTCGCGTAAAAGAAAAATAAAGCCGCCCGTTCGCAGCAGTTGTTAACGGTCTTTTCAGGACCGTAGGGTACCTTTCATCTTACAGCACATCACAATTTTTTTTTTTTTCAAGCTTTCTTTCTCAAAACTAATTATTGTTTTCAATTCAAGTATTATTGAAAGAATAATAACCAAACAAACTGTTTTAAATCATTAATTACATGCCCTCAGCGTCTTTTCGCGACTTAAAATATTTTAAAACCAAGTTTCCAAACAAAATTGTACTCGCTCGGCAGAGTGATAGACACCCAAGAGGAAATAAGCGTAATTTAACCAAATACCCCCCCACAACTTACAAAATAACAAACTAGTAAACTTTCAATAGCATTTGTAAATAAAACAGCAACTTAAAATCACAAATACCAGTTACTTAAAATCACTGTTTATGGAAAACTAATATTTAAATTTCAAACCTTTTCTCGGGTCACGTCTTCACGATTTACAACATTTTTATAACAAACTCTGGCATTTAAAATCCATTTTTAATACTTTTAAAACTTGCAATACTCAAATTCCCTTTTTTGCACAACAAAAATCACAGAGTATGAAATAACTTTTTTCAATTACAAAACTTTTCCCGGGTCACGCCCTTATGATTTAAGACAACTTCATAACAAACTTTGGCATTTAAAATTAGTTTTTAATAATATAAAAAACCAGCAATATTCAAAATTCTCGTTATATTTTACAACTAAACTAAAGTAGTCAACCACCTAGACAGTACAGTATAAAAGGAGCGGCAGCTGCTAGCATCTTGCCGCCACCATTCCCCTCCTCCCTTCTGTACTTTTTCCAGCGTACCCCTCTTTTCTTGGCCTCGACTAGCTTTACTCCCATTCGTACCTCTCCCCTCTACTATAATACCATCTTCCTTATCNTTACTCCCATTCGTACCTCTCCCCTCTACTATAATACCATCTTCCTTATCCCTCACAACACCCGCCCACTCTTCTTATCATGGCTCCGGCCGACGCGAGTGTCGCCACACAGACTAACAAAGGCTGGCTCGCGCGTGGCAAGTGGGCGAATGTCACNCCGGCCGACGCGAGTGTCGCCACACAGACTAACAAAGGCTGGCTCGCGCGTGGCAAGTGGGCGAATGTCACTTGCCATACGACGTGTTTAAACATTTTAAAAATACGAGTTTACAAATGTTCCAATTGCTATAGCAGAAGGTTTCATTGACAGATTTTCGTTATAAACAAAGTTAAGTACCTTTCAAATAATAGGGAAAATGACAGTGCATTTAAAAACTATCGCAATAGCGGATGTGTTGCTATAGGCCATACTCGTCATAGCGCGGTTCCACTGTAAATCTTTTCTTCAGGACCACAATTATAGTCAATATTTTGTTGCCAATCTATGAATTTGATTATTGAAATACAAATGTTGTTGACAAGTGTCAAAGTCAGCAAAAAATTGCTGTTAAGTAGTCCTTTGTTTACGATATTTATTCTTCTGTAAAATAATATATTTTAAACTGCAGTGACAATTCTGTAACTTTTCTGAACATACTACTGTGTTAAAATCCTAGAGTCACTGCTTAGTTTGGAGGAAACACAACACATGCAAAGCTTGTTTACGCTCTGTTTTGCATTGCTACTGCAATGCTTCCGTATGACTAGATGTGACAGTGACGCGTTTAATATTTTGTACTAGAGAGGTCATGCCACTGCACTACCAAACATAATTAATTATTAATCTCGTGTTTACTGACAGACAAACCTAACGGACGTCAATGGAACACAAGACAAAATTACTTATTTTATAATTAGCAAACTATGCGTAAGTGAATGGCAGCAGTACAGAGATCAGCTCACAGTGATGTGTGAAGCATTGATGTAACCAGTCCTGTTATCCCGGCTCGGAGTCAACCTCACCCGATTCTCCTCATATGGCAGCACATCCTTGTATCTGAAAACACCAACCCCCAAACACAATTATAGACTGTTCAACACTAATTATTTTGTTAACAAGCATGGCAACACCAAACCATACATGGGAAAACAACCGGTCATTCCACATTTTTCCCTATACGATAAAAACATGCAAATGAGTGGCTGTCACTTGAAAGTGATAATCATTTGACATAGACTGTTCACTGCAAACTGAGCACTTTCGAAAGCCCAGCATTGTATGCACAATGTGTAGTCTTCCACCACATGTATAATTAAAATTGTTATTCGTCTGATCACTATATTCACGTGTCGCTCAAGTGAAACTGTGAAATTATTACATAAGTAATTATTTTACAAATCTGCTAATTCCTGCAGAAATATATATTTAAAATAATAAACACAGAAAGGAAAATAAATAATTTCAGTATTCACAAATGTTAAGCCAATACTTTTATAATTCAACATAAAAAAAGGATTTACTTCACATTCGTCATTAGCAACTTTGCTGGGTGCAATGCCAGTCAGTGTGCCCATTAAAATATTGCAGGTAGTGACGGTGACATTAAAAAAAAATTGATTACAAAAGTGCTTAATTGACCATGAATAGTCTATAATTTTAATTCACATGCTACTGATGTAACTCAATACGTCATGTATAGTTCCCTACAACATTATCCTTTAAACACACTTCTCTGTTCAACAATATATTGTTGATCTCCCAAGCTGCTTAGAATGGATACACCACACTGCCCAGTTGGTTTTACCCACTGCCTGGTGACAGACATTTCATCAGATTGACAACAAAGGCAGAGTAGCTATTTTCCTGGTAGTGGAGAGTATATAATAATNTGGTGACAGACATTTCATCAGATTGACAACAAAGGCAGAGTAGCTATTTTCCTGGTAGTGGAGAGTATATAATAACACAGATAAATGACATCAGAGTAAGAGTGGCCAAACTGCTGTTGATTTCAGTTAGTCTGTAGTTGTTATTTCAAGCAAGTAATTGGTAACTCTTATACTGTCACTCTTTGTGGATGGGTGATATCCACTCCTACAATCCTTCCACCATCTGCTGAGATAAGTCTGTGCAAGGCATCATGAGCAAGAGAGATGAATAGGAAAGAAAAGGAAATGTTTCAATACAAGTTGATAAGGCTCATTATCCTGAGAAGGGGCTTGCAGATATGAGACATGGCAATAAAGCAAAAACTATGCTGTGCACATTTTGTGTGTGAGAGCACAAGAGCAGCCAAATATGCTAGCAAAAGTAACACAGTGAATTGTTATTTTACATTGGACAATGTTGGTTGTTACTCCGATAATGCAAGAACATTTAAGTTTCATTCATTCAATGTGAGAAAGCAAAGACAGTGCAATAACTGAAATAATACATTTTTGTATAACTCTCATCCAAACATATTCTTTTGGTATACTATTACATATATTGTTTGATTTATTGACCAGATCTTGGTGAATATGTTCAACATGGAGTATTAATCATAACATATCTAAACAATCAGCGGTCAAACTGGTTAAAATATATTACGTTGTAATTTCATCAAGAAATAAACATGTAAATGGGCAAAGTTGTATATTATATACAATACCAGGAAAGTGTAGAAAAACTACTGGAGGAAAGGTTGTCTGCATAAGTGTGTTAAACTTTATGCACATCACATATGTAAGAAATTCAGACAGTTTCAGTTCAGATTTTGAATGTGATCGTTCAGTGTATTTATTTCCAACTGATACTTCCAATTATCACTTGAACTTATTTTTTTTATCAGGATTATATTTTTGATATGCCAAAATTGTCAACAAAACTATTTCTGTACAGTTATAATAGTCTTTATCAGTACAGGATGAGTATAAAAGAATACCCCAACTTTGAAGGTCTATAATATCAAAACCAAACAACCTACAACTTTGATTGACCAATCAAATGAACTGTGGAACTGTAAAGTTTGTTTACCATAATAAATGTTCAATTTGACCACCATGAGCGGCCTGAACGACATCTACGCAATAATCAAACTCATTTCACGCTCTTGTCCGCATGTCCAGTGTTACAGTTTGGATGGTGTTCGTAACTCTCGTTTTAAGGTGGTGAGGGGGTAGCGAGCTCGCATTCGACACGTTAATGTGAAGGGGAAGGTCTGATGTTTCCTTGCCCAGAACAAGGTAGACGATGCCTTCATATCTAAGCTGGTTTATATCAATGAAGTGATGTTCTATACAAATGGTAAGGTGAACCGGCACAACGTGTGGATATGGGGTCAGGAGCCTCCACATGAAACCACAGAACACGAGAGCGCTTCCTCCAAAGTGAATGTGTTTTGCGCTGTATCCAAAGACACTGTTTTCTGCCCTTTCTTTTTTCACGAGCCCACTGTTAATGGAACCCCTTATTTGGACATGTTTATAGAGTGGTTGTTTCCTCAGTTAGAAGAGGTGGCGGGGGACTTCATTTTCCAGCAGGATGGAGGCCACCCCATTGGCACCTAGCTGTTCGTGGATACCTGAACGAGATGTTGCAGCAACGCTGGATTGGTTGAGGCACAGCTGGTTACCAGGCTCTTCATCACTGGCCCCCAAGGAGCCCGGATCTTACCCCATGCAATTTTTTTCTATGGTACATAAAGGATCAAGTCTTTCTTCAACCATTGCCGGCTAACATTGACAACCTCAAAACGAGAATTATGGACGCCATCCTAACAGTAACACCGGACATGCTGACAAGAGTGTGAAACGAGTTAATTATCGCGTAGATGTCATTCGGGCTGCTAATGGTGGTCACATTGAACATTTATGACTGTATGGTAAATAAATTTCACAGTTCACTTGATTGGTCAATCAAGGTTGTAGGTTGTTTGGTTTTAATATTATAGATCTTCAAAGTTGGAGTACTCTTTTATACTCATTCTGTATATCTATTTCCAAGACAATTTGGTTTGTGTTTTGTTAACAAATAAGAAAGTCCATCTGTAAATTCAAATTATTTATCACTGGAAATAACTTATTATTTTCAATATTTACTTTTGTATAGCAGATAAAAAAATGTTGTCCATCTCTTAAACCATATTTTTCATTTATAACATTAATTTTTTCTGAAATTACTCTACTGAGATTAATAGTTTCAAATGTTAGTGGTTTGATTCCTAATTGTTCCTAAAAAATTGACTCATCATTCAAGTCAAGGTTTTTCCCAGCAGGCATTGAGCTAATCACTGGCGTCATTTCAGTTTTTTAAGTGGGGTAGCAAGGCCTACTGGGTGGAACGGAAGTGGGAAGGGGGGTCGCCCCCGGAAAATGTTTAAAAAAACTAGCGTTAAATTGTTAGTTTTTGAAGCTTTTTCAGACTCTTTTTGCCACAAAATAATTGCTAACATTCTCTATTTACCCTAAAACATTCATTGTTAATTACTTGGATTAATAACCAAACAACTTGTCAAGTAAATATCGTTCACACACAACTCAAGAGTAGGGCTATTTTTAATTGATTAAGTCTCAGCCTGTTTTTTTTTATCATAAAAGTAAAAATCAAGCAAACATCATACAAAAAATTAAGCTTTATTTAACTTTTACTCAACGTCATCATAAGTAATTTTTATACAAAATGAAGTCTTCTCTTTTGGCTTGAATTAAAGTCATCAATAGCTTTGGAAATGTCTACATCAACACCCCTTTCGATAGCCAAAAGAGCTAACAAGGAAAACCTCTCCTGGCCGATCCTGTTCCTGGTGTATGTATTCAACCGCCGCAAGCTCTAAAAAGACCTCTCACAGGATGTTGAGTTCATTGGAATTGTAAAAAACAAACGATAAAGTTCAAAAAGTAGAGGGAACACACTTTTCAAAGACTTATCTACAAAAACGGCAGCTCTTTCTTGGATATTTTAATTTTTTGACTCTTCCATTTTGTAAAAACATCTCAGTTCAGACAGAAGAAGTTCATTGTCCAAAGTGTAATATTTGCACACATACTGTAAACTGGCTATGTCTACGTCAGTTCCACCTAGAACTTTACTTAAGTGGTTAAGTACACCTAGGTTGTTTTCTTGAAGCTTGGCCTCTAGCTCCTGATTTAGGATGCCAATAACTGGCCAAAGGTTTGAAACTTTGTAATACTGTTCTACAGATTCAAATGAAGCTTTACTCCCTCCCCCAATTATGGAGAGAATTTTACCCTTTCCTGGCAGCTCGGCTGCTCTAAACCCGCACTGGTCAGCGATTTCTGTGCAGTGATTGAACAACTGAGTTAAAAACTCATCTGTTCTGAAGGATTGTAACACACCAAGTGTGCTGTTTTTTCTACAGATTTCACAACTTCGTAGGTTACACTGCTTGCCTGAAGGGTCTTTGACAGTAAGTCACATTGTGTTAGAACTCTCCTGAGTAATAACAAGTCAAAAACAAAGTTGAAGTCCTCCATACTTTTTAACAAAGCGTTGGCTTGTCCACCACTGTCAGGGTCTGTCTGTGCAATTTCTTGTAGAGTCGTCAGAGTTGTTTCAAAATTATCTAACAAAGAACGCACTGCTTCGACACGGCAAGCCCATCTGGTATCACTCAAAGACTTCAATGCTGCTGTTCCACCACTAAAGTTTTTTGCACTTTTTTGAATGTTTTCAAAATGTTGTTTAGTTGATTTCTTAATAAAGTTGTAAAGACTTTGAAGTACAAAGAACGTGTTTCTTATTGAAGTAAGGCTTGTGCAACAGCTTACAATGCACAAGTTCAATATATGTACTTTGCCGTTGGGGCATTGCCGTTGAGGCTTCTTGCATAATTATAGCTGCCACTCCTTTATATGGGCCCCTCGTGTTCGAGGCTCTATCATGGCACTGAGCACACCGATTTTTAATGTTCAAGTTCAGTGAAATCAAAACGTTTTTAAGTTCATTTGCCAGTGTTTCGCTGTCAGTTTTTTTAACACGATAAAACCCTACAAATAACTCATGAACTTCTAACTTATCATTGAAATGCCTCAAAACAATAGCTACTTGNAACTCATGAACTTCTAACTTATCATTGAAATGCCTCAAAACAATAGCTACTTGTTCATGCTTTGCTATGTCTTGAGTCTCATCAGCTATAATGGCAAAAACTTTTGCCTCTAACTTCTTTGGCAACGCGCAGCTTGATTTGTTCCCCAATAAAGGACAGTAGCTCATTCTGGACAGTCGCTAAAGTGTACTGAACATTTTTTGATGCTCAATGTAGAACTTCTTTATTAAAT
>NQII01001865.1:0-14850 GCA_002778355.1 Clitarchus hookeri
ATCAGAAACTTCACTGAAGAAAAATAAATATTTTAAAGAATAAAATAAAAATGTAATAAATAAAGTGAAAAAAAATACTTTTAATAAATTCATATTCTATTTTAAGTACATTTTTTTAATAATTTTTAATAAAAAAAATATTTTAAGAAAAATGACTAAAAATATTATTATTACAAATTATTGTTCTGGAATAATCATGACAACAAAAACTTACATTTGTTTAAATATAATTTTTCCCCCCACTCATATGACATTACCTTGTCTAAGCACATGTCCCGATAGCTCAGTTGGCTAGGGTGTCCACCGTGCTGGCGACCCAACGTACAGTGGTTCGATCCCGCCTTACTCCAGACGATATTCTAAGTTCTGCGAAAATTAAATAAAAAAAAAGCAGAACCAACATGGCGGTCGAGCGAGAGCGACACCAGTGCCCCTAGCAGGTGGCAGTTGAACGAAGGACAAGTAGAATTAAGAGGGTGTATTATTGTGCTACATTCTAGCAAATAAACAACAGTGGTGCATTCTAGCAGACGGTGAGAGAGAAGACGCAATCCAAGAGGGCGGGAGCCGAACGAAGGTGAGCAATTGGGAAACAAGATAGGGGATGTTAACCAGATGGTAATCGAAAGAAAGATAGCCGCCAAAGGTCAAGAGACAAAATACACTCTACATGGCGGCTGTAACGTCATCCAACGTGTAATTCAAAATGATATATGGCACGCTTTCTGCGCATCAATCCAAAATGGCAATTATTATTTTTTTTTTTAGTTATACTGTTCACACAGTCTTTTTTTTTAATGTGGTGTCTGTGAATGTTGTTCCATTATGAAGTCAGAAGCACATGCGCAACGGTGCACCATGATTTATAAATCCAGGTTGTACCTATCGTGGCATGAAACGTTAAATATAGATACACATACCTCAAACAGTGCCTGAACTCAGGCGCAAAGCTCATCAACTTATGTGATTCCTACACAAAAACTAAGTTGGTTAGTGCTGTAACCTTATAAACAGC
The DNA here is from genome assembly GCA_002778355.1 of Clitarchus hookeri. Taxonomy (NCBI): domain Eukaryota; kingdom Metazoa; phylum Arthropoda; class Insecta; order Phasmatodea; family Phasmatidae; genus Clitarchus; species Clitarchus hookeri. The sequence goes on from NQII01001865.1 coordinate 1,016, forward strand.
AGTCAATATGTGACGTGTGCTGAAAATCTATGTGAGATTGGNGTGCTGTAACCTTATAAACAGCAGTCAATATGTGACGTGTGCTGAAAATCTATGTGAGATTGGGCCCAAAATCAAAGGTTGGTGTTGGTTGTGTTCGGTTAGTTACAGCGGCAATTCAATAATTAAACTGTTTTTTTTTTCAGGCCACAAGAGAAACTTAAACAGATAAAAAAAAAACAAATTAAAATGAACTGATGGAGAATTAGCATCTAGCAGTGTGAGTTATACGGCTGTACATTTAAATGTCTGGTGTCCTGATACTTTTCCACCAACGTACTGGGAACATTAATAGCTGACACATAATAAAATAAGTAGATAACAAAGCAACCATTTATGTACATTTTATTTTCAAAATAAAAATTATATAATTTTACAATTCGTGTGGTTATAAACAAATAATGACTAGAATACTTACATATTTAAGTTTCTTTGGCATGCTAGTGTTTTTTCACAAATTTTGCAAAACTTTCAGTACAGAGATAAGAATTTCTTTGAAGGTAAGTGACTGTGAAAATATTTCCATAATTTAACCATCATAAATGTTAACACGCGTAATAGTGTGAATATATATACAATTCTACCTCACAAGTAATAAAAATGATCGTTTCGTAGCTTCTTAGTTACAGCTAAACAGCAATCACTGAAATGTTACAAAATCAAGATGACAAATCACAGGATTGATATATTCATTACATAAGAATATCAACACATCCTTGCATCTTCGTACGCAATAAAACGTTTTACTATCTTGTAACATGTTATGGGTAGAAATCGTAATTAAATCATACATTTGTTTTACAGATCTCGGAGGTTACAATGCTGTATTATCGGTATGCCTAGAATACGGGTGCTAGAATGACAGTTTGTATACTTTGTTTGCTATCAACATTCAAAGTAAACGTTTCAATTTAAGGTGAGTCACAAATGTTGTAACAAACGTTGAAAAATTATCCGCTATACGAGACGTATTAAATGTCGATTTTAAAAGTTAAATTTTGTAATGTAAACTTCAAATGTTATACACATAAATCGCACCAATCTTAATAAAATTAAATTTATTACAACGAATTAATCATTACAATACCTGACAGAGACTTCCAACTGCGTAATTATTGAGAATGATCTTTAACTTATATTTTAATAGTGAGAGAATGGTTTATAACTTGTCTTATAAACCGCCCATTGTAAAAAAATATGAAATTAAATAAATAAGAAACTAAATATCTAATAACTATATTCTGAGTTACTTGAAATAAACTATGTGAAAACGAAATCCTCGGCTAGAGAATAAGCTCAGAAAATCCATGAGTTCTGCTGACCGAAAAAGGTTTTCATTGAGGATTATTCATAGTTACTAACTTTTATAGACGTATTTCAACTGTTCCTGAAATACTGAATTACAAATCTCATAGTATTAGTTAACAAATTTTAAGTGCGAATAAATAAATGCCGCGAATGCCCTGACGTTATTTTAATTTAAATTAACTCTAATTTTATTAAATTATGTTTGCTTGTGTTAAATACTCTTTATCATCTTTGTCCCCTGCGTACTAAAAGAGCTTCTAGGAAACAGATCAAGGATAAAAAAAACTAACGAACCGCCTCATATTGCTTGGGATTCAAACTTGAACAATCTTGCAAAATGAGGTAACACAGATTCAGAGCTGTAGAAGTATAGAGTTACTTGATTCCTTGTGAGATTCAATGACCACGCTTTTCGAGTATGGCGAATGTATTATATTGCTACATAAAAAGGGTATCTAATTATTTTCAGTACCATACCTGGTCCAAATCCTTACTTTTACTGGAAGCTGCGATTTTCAAATACAGTATTCAAGAAACCTGTTATGCGACAAAATAATAATAAGGATGACAATAATAAATAACAAACAGTGAGGTAATCCTTGGGCACAATTCGAGTGAGAAGTTTCAGCCAACCGGTAAACCAGTTCTAAAGGTGTCTGTGTTGAGACACGTGCACAGTGCGCTGTTAATCGTGTTATTTATTCCTTCTATTGGAGCAACGGTCAGCCAGATAACATTGTCACATTGCAATATTAAGTATATTAAATAAGAAAAATTAAATTGCGTATTGTCATTCAACGTTAACCTCTTCGTGGCTCAACGTGCTACCAGAGTCAATGGTCTTTACAAAATTTTTGGGGCTGACCATTTTGTTTAGCATGTCTGCACATATCTTTCGTTCAATATTCACACTTTTACTGCTAGTTGTTGAAGCTTTCCTGTAACTTCCGAGATCTATAAAGGATACGAGAACGTCTTGACACTTGCATAACACAAGACATCTGTGGTGCATTGCTCAAATATCAAGTGGCAGCACAGTGGTCTAGGCTAAGATGATATATTTCTATCTTTTGTGAACTTGTCTGAGTATTAAAAATTATAAGTAATGCTTTGACTTAATGTCAAGTCTAACTCATATGCCATAGCCATTTTCATTTCATAGATACTACGAAAGTTTACATTACTGAACAATTTAAACTTAAGTGCAATATATAACAACATTTTTGATTATTTATTACAATATATTTGACGTATTTATGCTTCACAATATATTCTATATCACAGATCGGTTTTAAACGACATATTTTTACAAATAACTCTTAATGAACAAAACGTTAAAGTTTTCTTAAAATATAACAACTAGCTTAAAAAGGCAATCACTTAAACCAAAAAGAACACGAAATAAAATTTTTTTTTTTAACGAGCTATCTCGGTTTTAAAATTATTTTAGATATCTAACTTGCATGACGTTTTGAAAGTGACTGCGTATTATCAAATTATTAGGAACAAAGAGATATAAAAAAAAGCATTGAAATATGGGTATATTTAGTTGTGGTACTCAGAATCAGAATTTGTGTTCCTGAAAACGTTTTAGATGGAACTATCCAATTATTAAATGTATNGGAACATTCCACTTATTAAATGTATAAATATATTTATGTAAAAACTTTAAAATAAAGCTTGCTGGACTTTCACATTTCTTCCTGCGAAATTCGTGGCCATATTTGAAGGATGAAAATTGCACACAAAACGAGCATTTACAATTAGCAAAATAATGGTAGGCATGTTTATCTAACATAATCTTAAAATCCATGGTTGGTTCATTATCCTTTTTATTTCAGTGCTAAGAATAGTACCATTTGTAGATATCTTCGTCATTGGTGCCAGCTGAAAAAAAGTCACTTTTAAAGCGTTTTTCTTGACTGCAAATGTTAAAAGCAAACGCGCGACTTCACAGAGTACATGTNAAAAAAAGTCACTTTTAAAGCGTTTTTCTTGACTGCAAATGTTAAAAGCAAACGCGCGACTTCACAGAGTACATGTCGCACTTTTTACTGACTTCAAGTCGACTGTGGTTTCTGAATAGTCAAGAGATAACACAGTTATTCCGCGGGGATATAGAGCTGTCACGTTTTACCCGAGTTGACGATGGCTACGCTGTGGTTAGTTACGCAAACCAGAAACAGCCACGGAACCCAGCTTTGAGCGTAAGGATGCCGTCTTCCCGGGCACTGGCAACGTCTGCCACGCGCGGTAATCCGGAACAACCCATAATCTACAGATGCGGTACACCGATTGTTCGTCTTCTGCGCATGTAACACTGTCGAACGTGTTTGTTTATATCTTAATTTTCATAATATAAGCACTTTTGTATGTAGGAAACATTTTTAGCAATTTAAAATTAAATTACACTAATTTGCAAAAAAAAAAAAATGATTACCATGAAGGTGCCATCACAGGGGCACGTAAGTGGGTACAGACACAGGACGTGGTGGTATGTATATTGCGGGAGACGAACACTTGCAGGATGTACTTGGTATGGCGGTGGAGCACCCGTAGCACGGAGACAGACTGCCATACGGTCGGGCATGGAGGCAAACAGAAGGCTGATTGTGCGCAGCTAGCGTAGTCGCTCTACTCTACATTCACTGTACGGTGCAACCCCGGTGGGAAGACGGCGACGGCGCCCTGAAGTGTAGTTAGGTCAGCATTAGTGTCGGCATTGTCTCAAGGCCCTTACACAATATAAAACTTTAGCATTTCATTTTACATTTGCTTTTCTTTGACGAAACCACCAATACGGAATTAAAAGTTCAAACAATTGAAAATCGGTTCTGCGAGCTTTGTGAAAATGTGCATCTTGTTATGTAAATCATTATTATATTATCCAATAATTCATTTTACGCACCTGTTTTGAAATTGGCATAAAAATTTATATTAAAAGTTTATTTCAAAACAAAAAATTCACTTGTTTACTTTATTCAAAAATATCAATTCATATATTTCCTCTTTACATTATATTCGTTTGCCATTTATTTAATTTAGACGAGCTTGGTTTAATATGAAAATCAACCTACAATAAAATAACACAAATTCCGCATAACCTCTGTTAGATTCTCGGTAAAATGGCTGCTTGACTTTGACTTTAAATTTCAACTTTTCTAAATCGTAAAGTCAAGAGTGCTTGACTTTACATTTGACAGTTCCATTGAGTGAAGTTCCGTAAGAAACAACATGTCGGAAAGGAAACGTAATGTCAAATAGTGCAAGGACCTTGTTGGTGGTATCGGCTGGTGAGTCAGATCTTGTCTTGCGGCGGGGCGGAAGGCGAGAGCGAGATGGCGGCCTGGCCGTAGACGACGACGGCGCAGTAGGGCGGCGGGGTGTCGCAGGTGGTCGCCATCTCGTAGCTGGGCGGCGGGTCTGCTCGCACCACCAGCTGCACCTGGCTGCCCACAGCCTCCCGCGGCACCAGCACCTCCACCTGCCGGCAACACCAGCCATCACTACACAAGAAGGGGCCGCGGTGATGTAGTGGTTAGACTACTCACCTCCCACCAAGGTTCCCGGCGGGGCCGACCCCGGACTTTCGCATATGGGAATCGTGCCGGAGGATGCCGCTGGTCGGCGGGTTTTCTCGGCGATCTCCCGTTTCCTCCACCCTTTCATTCCGGCGCTGCTCCATATTCACCTCACTTCACACTCATCGGCTCTCAATACCTCTGTGTTAAGAGCCGCCCAAATCTCTTCACTCACTCACTACACACGATACTTGCTGACCCTGCCATTTCGCCTTGTACAGGCTGTTCACGAATAACTGAGAACTTTTGAAACCAACCTTTGAAAAATGTTACTGCCTTTAACTGCATACATTTCAACGAGCACAATGTCTGGTATACGCCCAGTTTGAATATTAAAATGATTTATGATGCTTTCTTTTTTTAATGCTTTTATGTGTAATAATTAGGCAATTTGTAAAACATTTAATTTTCTAACAATATCTCAGTTTCACTTGAACTACGCATGAATAAAGAGATAAGCCTATGGCGATGTTAATCTTACGTATGGTGGAAGAATACGCAATGTGCACACCAGTAGATCTTAAGGACGCCCGTCTACCTGGAACTTTTTCCCACGTTTAGGCCGAGAAGCGCGGGAGCGATAAGGGCGAAACTGCCACGCGCATCAAGTACGCCATCGCCGCTAAGCGCAAGGCTCTGAACTGGCGTGCAGTGTTCTCGTCGTGCTGCGTGTACCTATGGGACTTTCAGCGGTGACCATATTATTTTATTAGTGGGAAGTCTTTAGGAAGGTTCAGTGCAGGCGCCTATAGTAGTTTCGTATGTATCTGATGCGTGCATTTTGAGCTACAGCGCCTTGGAAAGGCCGTTTTTAGCGGTTTTGGAGTACTCTGAATTGATGTTTCTAACGTACGTGATATTTTGAAAGTACTTAACAGCTCTCGTCTGAAGTGTGTGTTCTTTTCGTAGATCAGCACGTTGGACGCACGCTTAATAGTTTCGTTGAAAAACGTGTATTTGGAACACACTGCAACGCAGTTCAAGCGCAAGGTATACGGGCGCCTTAAGAAAAGCTTTCAAAAGTGGTCAGTTTACCGTGAACAGCCTATATCACTACACCACGACGGACTACACTTCAACCACCCCATTTTTATGCCAAATGAAAATTTTTTGCATATGGGGAAACGTGGCGGACGTTGCCTATAGCCGGTGGGACTTCTCGAAGTGCTCTCGTTTTTCCTACGACTGCATTCCGTCACCTTTGCTCCCATACACACCTCGTCCATTCTACAGACTGGCTCGGAACAACAGGTCTGCGTCAAGTCTATTTTCTTCTCGTCCATGCTGACCCTGTCATGAAAGTGGGATGGGTTGTTAGCAGTAAATTGAGCACTTATGTAATCAATCTTAGAAAATAAATCCTTGCCCTTATTTACATGAATTTTGACCGACACACTGAAGCCATGTCCAAATTCCGTTGTTTGGTTATTTAGAGTTTGGGAAGTTTAGGGTGTTGAATTATAAAGGCACTGTGCAGCGCTGCTAGTGTTCAGTTTAGAAATTGCATCACAATGTTTCAATGGTTCTTTGTTACTTGGGCAGCGAATATAAAAATTAATAAACCGTAGATAATTTCACTGGAAAAATTATAAAATGGTTTTATTTACAAGCTCCTTTAAAGTGAAACGTTTATTTAAAAATTAACGTTACAGTTACAATGTTATAATTTTATTTATATGAATTGTACCAACACGACGTTGTGACTCTCCACAATACAAATAACATGACTAACGAACAAAATTATGCGTAAGTAGTTAATCGCTGACTTTTTATTATTTTTGTTGGTTTTAATTAGAGAACTTCCGTGAAAACAGGCGTCAAATTAAACGATAACAATAGCAGACGATTTTACCGAGGTATTTAGGGATTTAGCGTATTTCTCCAGCTTTGCAAATTTGGTCCTTAAATCCCCAAATATTACGCATAATAACTTGGTCACGTGGTCGATTTATTAACATAATTCGTGAATTATAACACGGCATGACTGGCGTACTCCCGGTAAAGTTAGCCGCGATGTGGGAAAATTAGTCTCATGAGTTTACGTCGCATTGTAAGTGTTACTTTTAAATAGGTGGATGGTGGAGTTATTTAATTAAGGCCGTGCTTCAATTGATATTTGTTTTGGTTAATTTTAAATATGAAACGGCTCTGTAACAACTTTCAGGGACAATATTATGGTATATTTTAAAACTTCATGGGGTTTTAATTTTTAAATAATTTCACAGTTATTATTATTAGCGGAAAGGATACAAATACGGAATAGTGCTGTAATATGGAATGCCACGATATCTCATTTAGTAAGTGCTGCTCCCTCTCGGTAGCGCTGTGAAACACGACGGCTGAACCAGCGCTGCGCGTGAGAGGACGTGCAGGTGTAACTTTATGCCGACAGGCTTGGCGTGGGGTGACTGGACAAGCTAAATTAACCTAAATTCAACTGTAAAGATGTCAAATAATCTGTACCCATGGTTCAAACCCGAAACCTTATGGTATGTAGGAGACGCCTTAGCGATCTCGACCACGTAACTCGCCTAATTGGCGTAGTGATAACATATCCATGATTTTAACTTAAAATGGATAGGGTACTTATTTCAAAATGACTGTCTTACTAAACTTTGTGCTGTATTATGTATCTCTCGAGTCATTAAACGTAATTGGTCCTAACTTTGTATGCTGACAGAACTTACTTTGTGCTGTAAATACTCTCACTAATAACTTATTTGTTCCACCCTGTTGTAAGATAGCGCCATAAGAAAAATCAAACTTACATATCTCAGAAACTTTTCAACCGAGTCCCACCGCATTTGGCATGCAAGCAGTAATGTGGAAGGTCACCTATGAATTGTAAATTCACTTTCTTTCAAAATGGTTGTCTTATACTTTTCGAGTTATATGCCATATCTCTGGAGCCACTAAACATTTTAGCACAAATTTAGTGTGCTGGTTTACCTACTGTGTGCAGTAATAACTTTAATCTTACACTACTTGAAATGTAAAAAAAATTACGTCAACCACTGTATCAGTTTCACCAAATTTGGTGAAGAATTCCATATGCTGAATCGACTTTTTAAAATACAAAATCCTACTATTCAGGCATTAGAGATACTTCTAAAATAATTACTGTAGAGGAAATTAGGCTAGTTAGTCATCATTATAACTTCTCTTTTATACTCGTATATATATACATTTCTCAAATTTAAATTGTTTTAGTATAAGCAGAGGTTTCTCGCCACATGCAGGGAAGAATGTTGATTCAGAAGACTCTGTTTTTACAAAGGATTAAAAGCCTTACTCTGAAAGGGGAAGTTGATTAAATCAAGTCATTCTGGTATATAGAATGATGTACATAAAAAAATTGCATTGGCTTACATGAACACATATGAAAAGGTATGCATGGAAATCGACTATGCTTTAAAATCAATACCTTTAACCGATATATTTCAACGGTCCTTATTTTATTATTGCCAACTAGTTTGGATTTTATTATTTTCGTGACCCAAAATTATATAATTTAGACTAAAATACCAAAAATATTACAATGTAAAAAGAAACCGGGAAAAATGACACGTCATACGAATGGTTTTAAGTTTTAATAGACAATTATTCAAAGTTAATAATTTTTGTTTATTTAGTGCATTAAGGTACAGAATAGCTCTTTATTTTTCTTTCTATATCAAACATAATTCAACTTGTTACTGTTTATCCTAATAAACTTTATCCGGAAAGGTTCCAGTAAACCCGNGGGGGGGGGGGGGGGGGGGGGGGGGGGGGGGGGTAAATCGTTCGTGGAAGTTCAAATAAGTGTCTTGCTATTATCGTTGGAAATTTATACCACAAATCTCAAACTCATAAATTTCCCGGAGCGATGGGCAATGATATCAACGCCTCTGGTAACAGCAGAATTGAATTAATACTGCAGGCTCAAAAACCAGTAAATTATCATTAAATAACTAATTTCGGAAAGAACTAGAAATTAACAAGCCCTGCGCCATAGAATTCTTTAAACTTTCCCTATTATTTATTTTTTATTTCACCAAATAATTTTCTTATCCACATGTTACACCTGAGAACGTAATTGTATGGGAATCATTCACGAAACGAAACTAAATTTAATGAACTTTTACGACAAACATGCAGGTAGGTCCATCTTTGCTTGACATTCAAAAATTTAACTAACAGAACCGAAATAATATTTTTAAAATATCTATCACGAGCTACGTCAAGAATCTATAAAACCGCTAAGTGAAAAAGTTTTTTCTTTCCAAAATCACTAAAGGTACGGAAATACATATATGTATTTCTGTTTTGTGGTTGTCCAGTATATGTTAATAAGTTTTTTCCTATGCTTACCTTATAATTATTGGAGACAGTGCCCTTCAAATTTCCTTGTTTAATTTCCTATCAAAGTTTTAATTAACTGTATTAATGTGTTCCAAAAATGGTAATATTGTCATTTTGACATGTAATTATGCAATATATGCTAAAACTGTGGAACACAGTCATTAGTTTTGATGCAAACAACACAACATACATATAATGTATGAGTTAAACATTGTTTGTCTCGGATATAAAACAATGCATTTTTGTCCTTGCAACACTACGTAGTTAATTATTCTTCTACCACAGGCAAAATTCTTGTTAGGTTGGCAGAGAGTGACAATTCGATCTTTATATAGGCAGATAAATCACGGTCGAAAGCAACGTGCTACTAAGCGCGCGTCTGTAGCACGAACACTGACAGTTAGGCAACTTGTCGTTCAGTCAGGCTGTTAGGTTGGCGGCTATTCAGGCGTAGAGCACTATCGTGGCCTCCTACGAGGGCACAAGTTAAAGCCAAAACAGTTTTAAGACATCACTAGTATTAACATTTTAAACACAGAATTTTTGCATCGCACGTCAAAATGACACCGTAATTGAATATAAATAATAAAAACCACTCACAATAATAATATAAATTGTATTTAAAAAGATGCCATAAGCTACCTAAAAATACATATGTGACTATGACCATGGACAATAGTTTCAACATTTTATATAATAAAATATCTGCGTTGTTAATGTACTTACTAAGCAAAATTTAAAATGAGTTAAGTGTATAACTTTCAGTTTCCTTTGCTTAAGTAGTATATTTTAGCAAGTTTATTTTGTGTGCTACAAAACAGTTGATTATCATTTTGACATGTAAGTAAGTATACGGCAACTCTGAAGTAAATATATTTCATTTTATGGAAATGCATTATTTAAACGGGATTAGGCAAATACAAAATCATTACTTTTTTTTAAGTGCAGCAGTTGAAAAATTGTAAAATTGAATGCTAGTTAAGCGCCTTGCATGTACCTGCATTATCCGTACTAATATTTATATTTTTATTTAAGGGGCTCAGAGATTTTCCTTCCGTGAACTTTCTTAACACAAACACGCATAGTAGCACTGAAGCGCTTCGTTTCCGAACAAAAGCCTTTTTTTCAAAAATTATAGACTTGCCACTTCTTTATTGCCCATTTTATTTTATAAGACTTTGTCAGTGTTGTTTTTAAACAGCTTGTACAAATTTAAGTAGACACAGCGGGTGATGTTCACACCCCGCGTCCAGTATAGGTTCGTCAGATCAAATGAAAAGGATTCCATTTCAGTGATGGCGGTCGAGAGAGTTTCGACCAAGCGTGTTTGGCTGTGCGGTAACATCCCACCGAGTTACGTGACGTAGTTGCTAACATACTGTACTCACAATCTGGATGACCCGGGTTCGATACCCGGTACAACCATCCTGATTCCAGTTTTCCATGGTTTCCGAAATCTCTCCAGACGAATGTCGTAATGGCTCTCTCATAAAGGCCATAGCAACTTCCTTCCCCTTTCCTGAGTGCAGAGATTTGGGCGGCTCTTAACATCGAGGCCTTGAGAGCCGATGAGGGTGAAGTGAGGTGAGCACGGAGCAGCGCCGAAACGAAGGGGAGGAGGAAACGGGAAATCTCCGAGAAAACCCGCCGACCAGCGACATCATCCGACACTATTCCCACATGCGAAAATCCGGGAGCAACCCCATCGGGAATCGAACCCGGTTTGCCTAGGTGGGAGGTGATTAGTCTAACCACAAAACCACCGCAGGCCCTCCACCGTTCCTGATTATAGGAATTATGCGTACTGACCCCAAACAAGACGTGGGTTCTATCCTTTTTGACTACAATGGTGATGTCGATCTAAAATGGTTTTCGATCTCCATTTCGAGAAATCATCGGTGCCATTCCTATTCCAATAGTGCTGTCCTGTCATTGATTTTGAATTATTGGTCAGTAAATTAGTACAAAAATAAAATAAAAAATATGAATCAACCCTTTGACAATAGCAATGTAGCTATTGTCGTATTGCAATAGCTACATCACAAGCCGTATATAAATAATGATTGATTACTGCATGTTCGTTTTGCATGCAAATATAAAAGTGATTTTGTCACAGAAATGTTCAAAGTTACGATGCGTGTAATGCTACTGCAATTTTTAGCAAACAATTACAAGCATATGCTACAAAGTTTTAAGGTAATTTCAATCAAAACTATGTCAGGAAGGTGTTTGTCCTCAGCATCCCTCACTATGGTAATGTATGGGTGTCACTTATTTAAAGTATTTTTAGGGAAATTTTTATTCTCAATATGTAAGTTCTTCCTTGTAATGTTTACAAAACAAGAAATGCTGACTTTAGAAGCCGTAAATATACATATTACACCCACAGTAAAACGTAAATTCTTGGAAATATTTTCAATTAAATCGTTGTCAGCTTAACCGGGAACCTGAATGCCAGTGTGAAGCGAAGCATACATGTTATCAACAATGAATTTTTTCAAAGGTTGATTTTTAAAGTGCTCACTTTACCGTGGACAGCGTTTAAAGTATTTTATAACTACTTATTCTACCATACAGTACACTTTGTTTGGTCCAGAGAACGGTTGGAGCCACGGTGGTGTAGTGGTCAGACTACTCGTCTCTCACCTAGGCGATCCTAGGGGATCTCTATTTTCCTCCGCCCTTGCATTCCGGCGCTGCTCCATCTTCACCTAATTTCGTCCTCATCGGCTCTCAAGACCCCGATGTTAAGAGCCGCCCAAATCTGTTCACTCCACTCTCTACTTCGCCCCTGCGCTTCTCGGCCTCAGACGTGGAGAACAGCTCCAGGTCGATCCCCTGCCATCTTGGGTTTGTATAATTTTCCCAACAACATGATTTGCAGATTTCGTATTAATTTTTATTTAATTGACAGGTCACAGGACATTCCTTTGTTCATTTTCTGAAGTTGGCTCTGCTTGATTACTGTGGCAATTTTTATAGCTATAACCGCCCGCGAGAAAAATTACCTGTTTTATTCCCAACAGTTGCAAGTTAAAAATTAATCAAGGTATTGGAGCCATAACAATTTGATAAAGCTAGAGAAGCTATTGTTTATGCTGTGCTGAGCGAAAAATTTCGTTAAACCGAACGAAATGTAACTTACGCCGAAAAACTGATGCATCCACGATGGCGGAGAGTGGTTCCCCCCTAAGAAGGAGTGTTAGATATGTTCAGAGTTATATTTCCGCGGATTCATATTTATAAAGGCTGTTCACGATACAGTAAACACTTTTGAAATCAACCTTAGAAAAAAGTCACTGCTCCTACCTGCAGAAATTTGAACAGGTTCACTGAGTAACATGCGCCCAGTAAAGTTGGTAACGATGGAGCGGATATAGTTCCAAGTCTTAACATTGAATTAAAAATATTAGGTAACCATTTGTGATAACTCAAATTGTTTCTTTCGCTGTCTGTTTTTTTAGTGCATTTAAGTGTAAGAATTAGCGGATTTATAAAATATTTACTTTTCTAGTAATTTCGCAGTTGTATAAAGTGGCAAGGGCCATGGCAGTGTTAATTTTACATATGGCGGAAGGATACACACCGTGCATACAAGTAGATTATAAGCAGGGCTTTCAAAAGTGCGGAGTTTAACATTACCTGCCGTTAATATTATTGATGTCAAATTATTTCATGCAAACATAATTTTCACAAAAGAAACAACACAATTTTTTAAAGTTAAAAAAAAAAAATCGGTTTTATTTTTATTATTATTATTTTATAAAAACTTTATAAATAACACTGCTGGTTTTTGTTTAACGAAAAAAAAAAACGTTATGGGTTCAGATGAGATACAAATTCTGTCAAGACACAAACGTTTTACTTGCACCTTACTTTTACCTTAACCGCAAACAGGCTACAGTCGGCATGTGCGTTGGAATATAAGTTCTGTGGTGGTGCGTAAGGTGTAGGCAGGTGGTGGTGGTGGTGGTGGTGGTGGTGGTGGTATAATACATTTGCGGTTACTTCACACTTTTCTGAATCCCTGCTTAAGTTATACTTCCAGGATATTTCTCCGCCTCGTGTAAACTAAGCTTAACTAAACCTAGTGAATTACACCATAGGACAACGCACAGAATTCGTGCGCACTCAGCTGTAATAATATTTTGAATGAGAACTATTTGTAACTAGGCGCGGTTTTTATATGCAATAAATTAAATATTAGAATCTATAAATAAAACACAGGTAAAATTTCAACTGAAGGAAAAATATGATACTTGTAGGTTAACACAGGTATTCAACGCTTGTAGGAAGTATCTAAACACGCCATGCATGGGTGATTTTTGAAAGGTTCTATTCGAAAAGGAGGAAGAAGCCGCGAATAGACTAGAGTACCTGAGCGGGCGGGCGGGGTCGGTGCTGCGCCTCCCAGAGGCAGACGCCGAGGCGGTGCGTGACGTAGCAGCACATGAGCAGGCCGACACAGAGCAGGCCGAGGCCAAGCCCGAGCACGTTCCAGCGCAGTTGCGGGTCGGAGGCCCAGTCGCCTTGCAGGTTCCACTGCAGCAGCAGCCCCAGCATCAC
>NQII01001865.1:15166-43086 GCA_002778355.1 Clitarchus hookeri
CGGCCACCGGCCGCCCGCCGCCCGCCATTCCGTCCGCCGCTCGATCTCTCTCTTCACTTCGTCGCCGGCCACCTCGTGCACGCTGTCTGCATGACACCCACGTGTACGCTGTACCATGTACCATTCACGGTTACTTCTGACTTTCTGAACGCCTCTTACATTTCTACTTCTGCAATATTCCTCCGCCTATTGCATCAAAGGGACTGTGTACCGCATTCCTGCGCAATTTTCTGTTTTAACCTACCCTATTGCTAAGTATTAAGTGTACGTCCGAGGTAGGGACGGGAGTTTAGGTGCGCCTCAGGGCTAGACCCCCATACACCTACAGGAGAGGGAATCTCATGCAAGGAGGCGTGCATCGCGGCAGAGAGGGATTAAGGCAGCCGTGGCTGCAATCGGGGCCATGAACTGCACCCCTAAGTGTACCTGTAGCTGAGGCTATAGCTAAGAAGGAGGAGGGGAAAAAAATAGCATAGGCACCGTAAAAAGAAGATCGAAATGTATTCATGTATTACTGAAGATGCTACAGGAGGCAGCAGGTGTTGATTCCATGCTTTTTAATGTGGAGTTGAAAATCTTGAAGATAAAGGAGCGGGACTGTGGGCGCAAGCGCCCTTGAGGTTGAACTGATGTCAATATTTCTGCGCAGGCGAACAAGCACAATAACATTGGCATCAGCTATTGAATTNGGCAGCTCAGTCATGGCACCTACTCCATCTTCGCTCTTCCGCGCTGACATCAGGGTCTCCACGCCGTGGGTGAAGGCGGGGAGAAAGCTAAGGGTAGCCACCCCCTCCCCATCCACCAAAGTAGTTCTGGCTCGGCGTGACATCCGTGACCTACCAGGCCTGGTGTCGAATCAGCTGGCCCAGGAGTGAATGCTGACGGCAGGAAGCTTCCGAGGTCCGACGAATTCCATTCCGTTCCTCACGCATCCACAATCAGCAGCCCGCAGAATCCAGCAGTGAGGTTCGATNAGCAGCCCGCAGAATCCAGCAGTGAGGTTCGATACACTTCGCCCGTGGCACCTCGAGATCTCCCTCCCCGCCTTGAACGTTGAGCTGCCTCCTGCACGATGCGCTTCGCCATCTCGTACTGAGCCACCCAGGTCCCCGAAGTCCACGACGACGGCGCTGTCGCACCGGCCAATTGGTCTGCGGGCTGGTATTTGAGTATTCCCAGCCACCCCAGGGCCTGGGGTTCCCCTATCCGCTACCTAGGGACGCGACGAGTTGCGGAATTGTCGCCGCACTCAGTGTAACTATATTTTGTATAAAAACTATTTCTTACTAGGCATTACCAACATACCTAAATTGTATCTGTTTTAATTCATATTAATGATAAATGACAAATTATATTTTACAGATAAAATACATGTAAAAGTTAAATTTAACCAAAATTAAGTAATTTTTATATTAGCATATGTATAAAACGCTTGTGATACACGACATATTTAGGAACATGGAAAGATTTTTTCAAAGGTTTGATTTTAAAACTGTGAAGAAACCGCGAACAGACCATATAGTCTATTCTCATTATCTTCACACTTTTTTAATCAAACCTTTGAGTAAAGTAGAGTTGAGAGATTTGGGCGGCTCTTAACATCGAGGTCTTGAGAGCCGATGATGATGAAGTGAGATGAGTATAGAGCGGCGCCGGAATAAAAGGGCGAGGCAAACGCGAGATCCCCGAGAAAACCCGCTGACCAACGGTATCGTCTCCGGCACGATTCCCACGAGCGAAAATCCGGCGAACTACTCCGCCGGGAATCGAACCCAGTTTGCCTTGGTGGGAGGCGAGTAGTCTGACCACTACACCACCGCGGCCCTGCAAAACTTTGAAAAATCATCCCATGCGTTACGTGTTTGGTTGTGTCTTAAGAATGCCACTTATCATATTCGTGGTTAAATTGAACTTTCAGTGATATTTTATCTATACATTTTTATATTTCGTTTATAATTGATATGAATAAACACAGGGAGATAATAGGCGTGTTGGTGATGCCTAGTATGATACAGTACTCATGCAAAATATCATTCAACTGAGTGCACATAGATACGGTGCGTTGTCCCTTTGGTGTATTAAGCTAGACTTAGTTAAGCTTTGCTCGATTGAGGCGGAGGAATTGCCTGAAAGTAGAACTTAAGCACGGCTTTAGAAAAGTTTGAAGTAACTATGAAAGCAGCATAACAAGTTTTTTCATCAATCATTTTGAAAGGCAGATATAGTTGAAAATTTAAGTTTACATTTTTCAGAAACTATTTGATTACCATACAATTTTAAACAAAAGTAATGTTACGAAAAAATAAGCATTTAATTACTTTTACAAACTAAGCATTTATTTTCAAAGTGGTACATATGTACTTAACAATATTTTTGAAAATATTTCTGGAATTATGTAGTTAATTTAGTCCATTTTTCATTTAGTAACAACTTTCAGGAAAGTACTATTATTAAGTGATAGACTCTCTTTTTGCATACTTTGGTAAATACTACCAAGAGAAAAATAAGACTTTTGCTTTACGCCTCAAGAACTATTAGACAGATTGCCACCGAACTCCGTACATTGTTCGTGGAATACTTAACAATAAACAGTTTACGTTTTCTTACAAGCCACATGGCATTATTCAATATGGCTGTGCTTTGAATTTGTTGGAGATAATAAAACAATTTGAATTTATTAACAGATTTTTTGTAGATAGCATCTAGGAAGAACATTGAGTTTTTGCCCATAATTTACTTTGGGATCCACCGAAAACCTTTTGAGTATTTCATGGAAATGTAAAGTGTTTTGTAAAATATGTTTATTAGTTATCAATAAATTATTATCAAAGGCAAGATTCGGTCATTTCAGTACGTAAGGAGGCGGTGCCTCCAGGCACTAGAACGGAAGCGGAAGCATTAATACACCTTATTAAATAAAACATTTATGTTATAAATTAAACTGTATTTTGTATTTTGTTCCCGAGGGATTTGGCAAATTATGAACCTCACGAAAAACACTCTTGGGTAAGCACGCTCTTAACATGGAGGTCTTGAGAGCCGATGAGGGTGGAGCGAGGTGAGTATGGAGCGGCGCCGGAATGAAAGAGCGGGGGATACGGTGGATCCCCAAGAAAGCCCGCCGACCAGCGGCATCGTCTGGCACGATTCCCACTTGCAAAAGTCCGGGAGCCGCCCTACCGGGAATCGAGCCCGGTTCGCCTAAGTGGGAGGCGAGTAGTCTGACCACTACACCACCACGGCCCCTGGGTACGTACGTGCCAAACAATAGTCACGTTCAATAGGTATGTTAACTCAGAAGTAATACACGTAGGTTATCTATCAGAAGTAAGGTACAGTGAAAGAGGTGATGAGATGTAGGTAACACTTTTTGTGAGTCTGACTTGTGAAGTCCTCCGAGGAATTCGTAACATTCCTCATGCAGGCCAACTCTACCTCGCCAAAGGGACGGACAGTTCACTTGACGTGTAGGCAACGGATTATAGATATGTCTCAAGTATTTTCCATGCCAGTAAGGTCCTCGATGCATAAGTGGTGTGGTGTTTAGTTATGGCTGCACTTTTCGTTGCCAGTAGTAGTCATACTAAGGTGTCCTGAAATTCTTGAGGTAAATTTTTTTACTTTTAATGTACACACATTCAGAGGTCGCCTTGCATTAAGGCGAAAAAGGCCCCGTCTGGGTCCTCGCTCTTGCAGGGCCTGGCAGATTTGTTAAAATTTATATAAATATAAATTAAAATAAATAATCTCGTGATTTCTTCGAAATTCGAAGTTAAAGTTGAATGACACGTATGACGTATTAGTTTTAAGATAATGTTTTATTGGATATCATTACAAAACTATGCGTAGATTGGATGCAATTTGAAATATCTAGCATTCGCTAAGCATAATTAGTGCTCCCACTGCGTAGACAGCCACTAGTTTGCCGCGTGTAAAGATGAGCGGCGAGCGTATCTCTGAACAAAGACGCCAACTCACATTACAGCTGACACCGAGTTGAGTTCATCGCTGTTTAAATACGCGCGCGCCTCTCAAATAAACTTGGTCTAGCGCCTCGACAATCCCAGAGCTGCCACTGTGTAAACAATGGGACATAGTAACGAACAAACGGAAGAGTTTGTAGTATAGCATCAGAAAAGCAGACATAATAACACACACTGCTATATGCAAGGAGCAAGGTTAAATGAGTGAGCCTCGTGTAAATATGGTGAATTACAGCAATGCCATACTCAGCGTTTCAGTGCATTATCTAGTTGGAAAATGTTCTTTTATCTAAAAACGCAAGCATAGGCATTCCTAGACTAAGGGCGGGCCAGCTAAATTTCATGTACTGTAAACTGAAATGAGAATTTTATACATACATGTATGATATATGTTTGTATATACACAGTACATACATAATATGGGATTACTATTAAAAGTTTTAAGAATTCTTCATCACCTGCAGTTCAGTTTGAAGTCTTCAAAAAACATTTGTTGAAATACTGAGATTGGTGGTACCATTTGGAAGTACCGTTTCTTACTCTCTGCACACTATGCACTATAATACGCAAGTTGTTCCGGTCCCTCCGCATGTGTGTCAGTGTATCTCCTATGCCATTCTATTCCCAGTTGATCTGGCTGTGAACATACGGCATTTGTAGTTGAAATGCTTCATGTGGAGACAAGACTCGTTTACGATTGTCTAGTTACGAAAATTGCTTTTATTAACACGACTCGCATATTTGGTGTACCGAGCAAAATACCGAAGAAATGTATTCAGGTAAAAATCTGACAAACATCGGATAGACAAAATTAACCAAATAATGAAATGTTTATTACATTTATAGGTTACACGGTGTCTTAAAAACATGCACATTTAGTCATTCTTGTTATGTAGATTATTTAATAATATATATCACAGATAAATATATTGTTCCCATAATTTATGGGGTACACTTTTTATTTTACACAAGAAATTGCAACAAATTTCAAACGGACGCGACTCTCGCACAAAGCACCCTTCTCAAAATGTTGATTGCACTTGTCTGACAGCACTACTCGAACGATAGTAAATGTGTTGGCGAAACTGCAGTATTGCATGCCTACACGAGGGGCCGGCCGCCTGACCCACGCTGTGCGCACGCCTATAATGGCAAGTGCCGCTGTAGGAGCAAGAGCATCACACACAGAGGACTGGCATCGTCATAGTTTTCTCGTCATACTCCCATCCTGGATCAGAATCGCGTTGGTGTAAGTTGAAACTTCAAATTCTTGAGTGTGTCTGGAAAGTTCGCACCAAGCGTCCGACAGACGTTGCCTGGTGACACCGCTCCGGTGATGTCCTGGACGAACGCTAAATGACGTCTGATCGGAGATGCAGTGGATCCTTGAGGTGTTTAAGGACTACATGGTGGATTACCAAAGCCTTCATCTGCGTCAAAATGCCATTAGTTCGAGCTCTGGCCTCACCACAACGGAATAG
This sequence comes from Clitarchus hookeri, assembly GCA_002778355.1. NCBI lineage: Eukaryota > Metazoa > Arthropoda > Insecta > Phasmatodea > Phasmatidae > Clitarchus > Clitarchus hookeri. The sequence continues at coordinate 20,634 of NQII01001865.1, forward strand.
TTCACTCAAATAACTCAACTCAGAGTTGAGAGATTTGGGCGGCTATTAACAACAAGGTCTTGAGAGCCGATGAGGGTGAAATGAGGTGAGAATGGAGCAGCGCTGGAATACAAGGGAGGGGAAACGGGAGATCCCCGAGAAAACTCGCCTACCAGCGGCATCGTCCGACACGATTCCCACTTGCGAAAATCAGGGCGTGGCCCGGCCGGGGTTGAACTAGGTTAATTTTGGTGGGAGACGAGCAGTCTAACCGCTGAGTCACCGCGGCCTCCTGTGATCAAAGGAAATTCCAGGAAAGCTCACGTTTCTTCAACCGTATTCGTATTTTGTGGACACGGGTATAACTTCTACGATACTCAACCCTCTTCCAAAAACACATAACATCTGGATACGAATTCATTTACCAGCAATACTGATAATGAAATAGTTTCCTATGGGAGTTGTCATTCTAAGTACACCATAGTATAACGTTTTTATACATTTTTTTACTTATCTTACAATAGTAGGCTAGCCGGGAAAGGGCGCAAACACGTTAAAATAATAAAAATTTAAATTTAAAAATACACATACATCCATGAGTTACCCGCGATCCAAACCTTGATCCCTGCTGTAAAGCAACGACCTCAGCCACAAGGATTACACATAACTCATGCACATGATGTCACTCAAGAGTCTCTATAACTTTTTATGCAATAATGTGACTTTTAAAAAGGGGGTTCTGTCTCTTTTTTTTTTTATTTCGTGAATATGATTTGTTCCTTCTTACATTACGGGTACAGTGAGGATGCCTTGAGTGCCGTAATCATACACAAAGAAACATATAGATCATTTCCTGTTAATGTTTCCGTTTATTTTGCCTGAACATTAGTCATAGGATTTGTACGTAGTTAACATGTATTTGCTAAGTAGTAAATCGACAGCAAAGTCATATTAATAACACCTTGATATTAATACCATAACTTAATTAAAATTTTACAGGTTTTCCGAGTTAAATTACGAAAATGTTATAATAGAATATGCATGCAAACAGAAGCTATGTATAAATGCTTGGTTTGTTAACTTCTTCACTGTGCGTTTTTTAAATGCTTTAAACGCGATTGTTGTTATTTTCAATATCATTATTATTATTAAAATCTCTGAATTGCAGTAACAAACACATGGTGTCAGTTGCATGTTTGTTTACTCAAAACCTGCACGTAAAGCAGTAATGCTACTCGCTTAGCTACGCGAGTGCAGATGAACTGTTGGACCAACCGGACTGATCCGCCTTCGCCCTTGCACTGCATCATTGCGTCAGCGACGTACAAATACGACGAGGGAGATGCGGAGAGGAGAGCTATCAAGTCGCAACATCTTCGCCATCTGCCCTCGAAGGACAGCCGTATCAATTAGTGTCAATTAGTCCTGCCGTGACGTCACCACTTGAGCTGCCTAGGGCCACTCAACTTTCCAGACGAATCTGACACGCAAGAGAAGCCCCGTGCATTAGCAGTGATTTTTTTTCACCCTTTCAATGTTTACTTTAGGGTCGGTGTGCATATCGTGACCGTAGAGGAACACTGGTTGAGTGCGCACGCGAGCTGCACAGAGAGCACTCTCCTTGTTCCAACTTTGGACTGCATTTTTGCCAATAGCACTATAAAAATAAGCGTGGATAGCATTTAAGGTTAGAACACTGTTTATTAAGTACTTTGAAATGCTTTCACGCTTCCTATTGCCTAGTTTTAAAGCAACTAGTATATATATACTCAAATATGTAAAACTATTTTATTCGTGTTAAAGGGACCAAACGTAAACAAATTTGTTCATCACTATTGACAGTGTGATTTCGACAATTGTACTTGCAATGCGCTAGTCAAATTTGGGTATATGCACAGAAAACTAATATCAGCCTATCTCATCTTTAGTCCATGACGTAACATATGCCCATACTTTTTATGGTATAACGTCTCATCAACGGGTAGTTATAAGAAACAAAGCATGTTTCACGGACAGTCAAGAGAGGAAAAGGAACACCGTTTGCCTGGAGTGGTTTCGGAATTACCACGGCGAACTTAAATCAGGACCGTGTGGCCAGGAATCGAACGGGGTCCTACCGAATAAGAGTACAGTCAGTTACCACTGTGCAACCTTTAACGCCGATTGAATTTACGAACGAATGTCTTCGTTTCATTTTATTCAACCTGTGCAAAACGCCGTACTACCTTCTTACAAATATGGCAGAGGTAAACAGCGAAACTCACTTTTTGGTAGGCCATGAGATATTTCGTTAATTTTAATCAATTTTGAAATACGAAGATTACTCAAGCCATAAAAGACACCATCTACGAGGTCTAATTGTTAGAAATATACAACGTGTAACTAAAAATCACCAACAAATTCCGGGAGGTGATTCCTTATAAAAAAAAAGACTACTGGTAGACTATTAAGGCCTTTCCTGAAGGGTGTACACGTCCTTCAAAGTGGAGGTAGAATCCATGTTTATTGTAATTAAAATGAACACTATCTAAAATTAATCTCAGAGTTCCGCTATAATGAGTAATCAAACAAAGATGTGCAATCCATAATGATTTGGTTTGCCGTTTTCAAACCCTTTCATTAGAAAATAAGGGCTGGCACTATATTTGTGCATTAAAAAATGTGACCCTCCGTAATATGGGAGGATTTACCTGCTGACATAACTATTATGGTTAATTCAGAAAAAAGTGCCTTGTGTTATTACGCAACATACCATGGATTGCGAGAAACTGGATGTTTAATATTCTAAACAGTGAATGTGTTATGTTTGCGACATGGGCAACATGCACGATTATGCCATTGAGTAGAGGTGTACGTAGAGTGGACTTCCCCAGGTTGAAGTTTCTGACAAATCCAGCAAGTAAGAATCTGCAGTTCCTGGTATGAACACCACGTGGCGCTACTCCATTTTCGTGGCGGCTGCGTGGGGAAGTCGGCAGCGTTGCCACTGTGACATCTACCCTCTCTCTCACTCATACGCCATCTCTGTCGCTCCCAGACAAAACCCAACAACAGTAGAACGTTTTCTGAATGTCTGTTATAGCCACCAAGCTGGGACACAGACAAGATAGTGGACCACCGAGTCATTACCTCAAGCCGTATACGTCCGTTTACGAAAATATTACGGTTTCTGTAAAACGTATGTATGTACAAAATGAAACTTAATGTACGCGTAAGTAACGGAAAACGTTGCAAATTACTAACACGGTCATAACAAAACAATAAACACAACTTTACAAAATACGCGATAAATGTGGAGCTAGGTACTGTATATAAATTATCACACAAATATTCTGTAGGCTGTGTGTGTGTAGCTCAGCGGGTTAGAGCGCGTGAATGAGCCGCATAATGATAGGCTTCGGAGTTCAAATCTCCATCGTGTAGCGAAATTTATTGTGTGATACAATATTGCTGTTTATAACTTATGTTACTTTTAGAAAACGTTATTTTCCATAATAACTTTGTTTAAAAGCAATAATACGTAAGTAACAGCACAGCGCAATCGACTAGCTGTGGTTATTTGCTAATAAAGTAGAACCATTTCTAAAGTAGATAATTTGAGATGTGTACCGTGAGTAATGTTAACAGGCAGACATAAAAGCTTTCAGTTTAATATTGTCATAGTTTTGTCTTGCCGTTAAAGCTTTTTAAATTACGGAAAGCATAAGATTGATTATTATGCTCATTAAAGATACATTTGTAAATACATGGGTATAAACAGGAGGGGGGTGGGGGGTATCGGGACACATCTACCCCACCCCCCTTAAAATTAAATTAAAAAATTCAAAAATAAAATTTGCAAACAAAGTGACGATTTTTATTATATTTTAATATAAAAAATGTCTGCTCCCCCTTGAACATGTAGGACGTTTATATCATTTTGTGGTTCCATATCTGTATATTAGCTCATTTTTAATAAATAATATTTTAACTATTAATTTGTAATATTACAACTTTCGTATTTTGTCAAAAATTAGAAATATGAAATCCCCCCACCCCCTAAGAAAATTCCTGGCAACGCTCAGCTTAAATAATTTGCTAATGTTTTAACGAGTGGCATAAATGTCCGACGTACATACACGTGAATATCGTACCTTGTTTTCAATACATAAGCAGTGCCGTTACTCATATCATGTTCCATTCATTAATAGTACCCGTACTTAGAAACCTAAATAAAAACAGTCTTCAGAAGAAAGAAACAATCATCGTAATTTTGTATGCACCACAAAGCGCCTACATTTAAGTTAACATTTGGTTGCCACCCTGCTAGTTGTTTTGCCTGCAATTACAATTTTCTGTTAGCACTTCAGGTAACGTGTGGGTATGAACTGATGCGTTCTTTCTTCCCTTCTGCTATAGAAACTTGTATGCCTTCTGTTGTGCCTATGCGTTTAACAGAAGTTAGCAGAAATTTGGTATCGTGTAGTACCGGCTTAAACGACTCGTGCCTCTCGCAGAATTTAGGCACCGGGAACTTCATAAATCTTTATTAAATATAGGAAGATATACAGTTTTGAAAATATGATACACTACTTACTGCTAGTATCTTACTAACATATTAAAATTAATACTGTTAAGTGGTAGGGGGATGCTAGTAAAGAGGATAAAATACCCACGACGAACGAATCTAAACTAAATTTGCTGTATGAATTAACACTCCTCGTTATGAAGATGATCTTACATGTTATAAAATATACTTCGTTCATATAGTATAATCGTGCAAACAAAACGAGTGGTCATTAAACGAAAAAAAAATTATATTTATTCAACAAAACATGAGGCATAGTGAACACAAATACTATTAGGAAAAGTAAGATGCCACAAAGTTAACACACAGGGATGCCCTACTGCCACCAATAATTCGAATTATTACATATTGTTATTAAATTGTTATCATTATCCATTTGTAGGCTAGGAGAAGAAAAAATTTCCAGAACACATTAAATAATTTTGACACAGCGAAGATATTTACAAAAGTTTCTGTTCTTCTTGGTAACAACTGTACACTATGAAAAGAGACATTATTTGATTAGACTGTGTTTATACACACCTGCGCACTTCAATTTAGCGTAAGCTGCGTAGTCTGAAGTAAAGCTGGGTTTACAATATAAAATTTAATTATTAAATTATGTGTTAAGACGTGTGCAGAAGGAACGAAAGTTTGTTACCTCATGTATGGGTTTCCAGTGGAACTTAGCAAGTCGTGCGCGTTGTTGGGATTTCCTTAGCTGTTGAAAGAAATAGTTATATTTTATATCTTAAGTGAAACTTGTGAGACGACGACCACTCAGAACACACCAGACGGGAAACGGTTAGTTACAGTAATGTAAGTATAAACAATATTAAAATGTCGTGTGTGTGCACATGTTAACGATAATATTTGATCACAAAAATAAGCTTCTGTGATATAAAATGTCGGTTTTGAAGTATGATGTGCTTACATTTGATTGTGATATACAAAGTTGTGTTAGGATCAAAGGTATACATAACAGGCTTGCCGTCTTTTTCCATTGGCTATAATTAAGAATTAAAACAATATTGTAAACTGAAAATACCGAAGACGTGTTTCAGTTTTTAGAAATGATTTTTAAAAATAATTGTTAGTAATATTATTTATTATTTTTTTACAAATTGTTAGGACGTTTTTGGGATTTTTGACGATTTTTTGGTTCAATTTCAAAGGTCACCGGTTCAAGGTCAAAGGTCAAAGTCACCTGGATCCAAAATGGCAGTGGTAGTAAGTAACGTAATATGCTCACTGACTTTTATGAATTTGTTCAATTTTTACAATTTGTTTCTCAAGTTGTTATTTTCAAGGTCATATTAGGTCACGGTTAAAAGGTCAAGGTAAAGGTCGCCTGGTATCAACATGGCAGTTGGGTGGTGTCGTAACATGGTGGCTGGTTGGTTCCAGTCTCTCGTCCCCTCTCAGCCAAAACATTCGAAACTTTAATTTAATATAAACATTTTAAAGAAATTTTTAATATTTTTTTTTTTGTATTTTTAAAATAATTTTTAGCGATTTTCATTTAGAATTTTTTTTAACAATTTTGCAAATTTTTGGGTTCAAGGTTAAAGACCACCGAGTCAAGGTCAAAGGTCAAGGTAATCTGGATCCAAGATGGCAATAATAGTCAGTAATGTAATATGTTTGCTGACTTTTATGAATTTATTCCGTTTTTACCCCTTTTCCTCGAGTTTTTATTTTCAAGGTCAAGTAAGGTCACGGTTATAAGGTCGAGGTTGAATGTCAAAGTCACTGACATCTAACATGGCTGACGAGATGGGCACTGGTCGACCTGGCGAGCGCCGATCGTTTCGGGAGCTCAGTCGATCCACCTGTTATCGAACCCCGGACCTTCTACATACATCTTAAAATAATTTTTAAAACAATTGTTTTTATTTTATGTTTTATAGACTTTTTTGGGATTTCTTTAGGTTTAAGGTCATTCGAGGTTATGGGTAAAGGTTAAAGGTCATTTGGATCTAATATGGCGGTTGGGTGACCGGAATAATAGAGCATGAACAGCGCCTGGCGCCTGTCTCCCGAGCCATCTGTGTCCCATCTAAAATACATTATGCCCGACTTCTCTATTTTCTACTACTCCAGGGAACAATTGCCATGGTGTACAACGTATCGATGACAGGAGTCGGTGTCGGCTAGCTCAGACAGACCACAGAACAGCAGATCACTCGCTAATTCAATGCTGGACCACAATGACCTGTGAACAGTCATACCGACTAGAACCATACTCTTGCTATGGGATACAGAAGTCGCCGCTCCAAGAGGGTATTTCTGCTCACCGCACGTTACAAGTGAATAAGCGAAAATATTTGGGCAGCTCTTAACATCGAGATAACCTCACGTCACAAAGCTCGACAATTAACGTGGGCGCGGGAAGATCGCCATTGGACCCTCGATGCAAGTGAAAAGATCGCCAGGACGGATGAATATAGGTACGCATTGGTACATGTCGATGGTATGGTAGGAGTGCGTCGCCAGCACGCAGAGCGATGGATCTCTCGGGCACAGTTCAGACCTGTGGCGGTATCCTCGTATGGGGACTGTTTACGTGGGATAAAGTGGGTCCCCTGGTATATGTGCCATCTTACATCCCCGGCGAACGATACAGGGTCCTGCTGGCAAATCACGTGCTCACATTTCTGCGTCTACAGCACCCTGCAGGTGACTTGTGCCCACAGCAAGACAATGCACCGGCCCATCGCTCCCGAATTGTGACCGAATTGTTGGATGAACATTCCATGGGCTTGAGTTTGTTTGCTTGGCCTTCGAGGTCACCCGAACCCAGTTCTATCGAACACATCTAGAATGGTGTGGAGAGGGATGTGCGCGCCTTGAATTCTGATACGACCGATCTCTGTGCATTGTGGGAGGCTGTGCTGTGGCCAAGGATCAGTATGGCTCCCGACCGCTCTCGATGCCTTGTGAAGTCCATGCCATGCGACATCGCCGCTGTCATCAGGGTTGCTATATGCTACTAGGTGGGTTAAAATGCTCATGAGTGTATTAAGGTTTTTTTAAAGAACTATTTCGCTTCCGCGAATGTGCGTCAACGGGACTGGCAAACTTGTCATCATTTTCATATTCAATTGCTCACAGCCTTCGTTTATAACATGTTACGCCAATCTGTCGATTTACGTAAGTGAACTTTTCTTGGAAATACTATAGCTAGTTTCTCTTCCGCATGTGAAAATTCTAGCAAAACTATGTATTTCCTGCACGTCTGTATTTCAAATTATATTTAGGGAAGGCTTGAAAACGGTCACGGGGTGTAGTACACTGGTATAATATTGACAACGTGTGTTCAAAATGGGCAGTTGTAATATTAAAGTATTCTAAATAATAATAATAATGAAAATAGCAGTGAAAAATATAAAAAAATCATTAAGAGACTAATCCAGCGTTTCAGGCACAATACGAAACCCGCAATTACTCCGTTTACTTCAAAGATAATTTCATTATGTTTCTCGCAATAGAATAAGTAAGCATTGATAACTTAATTTTGCTTATATTAAAGATGCTGTCGCTATTGTCCAAAACGTTTTGTCAGAAATCAGACATGAGGAATTATTTCATCGTAATCCTTATAAATGGCCTAATTCAAGCCTGTGATGGAACCATCAATTATGGCTGATTTCGGAGAACACATTTCAAACTGAAGCGACTACACTTATATTAAAACAAAAGAAAGTTTCAAATAGCGTACCTCATTTTTTCTTAAACCCATAGCAAAATTAGTTTCGAATTGAATGAGTTTATTTCTGGTTGCATAGTTCTCCTGCAACACTGGAATAGCCTCTTAACGGATACAGTAATTAGAAATTTTGGAAACCACAGTCAAAGTTATACTACAAATATAAATAGTGATTATCACGCCGCCTCCCCGCAATAAGCAAATACAGCTAGCTTCAGAAAACTAATTAGACGCAAATCTGCGCCACTCTGCTTCCCAGAGAGCGAACGATAGCGAGCCCGGAGGGCCACATACGTTCACATACGTCATACAATGCAGTAAATTGCACTAATTTACCTAGTTTATATGGAGCAGGTAAATGTGTGTGGGTCTCCAGGATGCAGAATAGCGCACATTTGTTACTGGAGCTACTCGTTTTTGACGCAATAAAGCAAATACATACACACAAAATATCTGCAAAAAAGCACCATGGAAATACAAGAAAATTAAATTTAGTCTCTGAATTAAGAATTTTTTTATCATTAGCAAAAATCAATAATGCATTATAGTGGATAAGATTTATTTGTTATTGCAATCATTATTTAAAGTAAACATAATGCAAATGGCATCTAGGGTACTTATGTACACGTTTGATGTCGTTTCGACGCAATAAGTAGCACACATGTAGAAAATGCATGTAGAAATTTGCACTATCCAATGTAATTCGTCACTTTGATAAAAGATTACTGCTCCCCAACCACGTGACCAACGAGTTAAGTCCTATACACAAACACTGAGAATGTGGAGGGGCTGTGGTGGCTGAGTGGTTCGCCTGATCGCCTCCCACCAAGGCGAACCGAGTTCAACCCCCGGCCGGGTTACTCACGGATTTTCGCACGTGGGAATCGTGCCGGTGGTCGGCGGTTTTCCTCGGGGATCTCTCGCACCTCAATCGCCCTCGTCGGCTCTCACGACCTCGCTGTTAGCTGCCTTCACTCGCTCACTCAGAACGTGGATACATCTCTACTTGTGAGACTTGAACCCGCCACACCAGAAGTCACGCGGCATCGTGTGACGGGAGTATTAATGAGCGAGAGGGCAGCAGCAGGTGAAAGTGGTGCATTTATGGCCGGCGCGCCCGCGGCAAACGTTGTCCCAACTGTTTCCCTACCCCCCAGGGGCGACGGCTGGCACAGGGCGGGCACAACCTGTCTTGCGACACGCGACCGGCCCCGTTATCGCGACTGCCGGCTCCTTCCACATCCGAAACACGAGGGAACATTCACAAAGCATTCACTCGAGTGACCCACATACACGTCACCACTACCTCCAGCCCGTTCGCTCTCAGCGCACGAGATTTAAATTAGCTTTAAACCCGTCCAAGAAGCTGAATTTTTTTTTAAATGCGAACAAGTTTTTAATACCTGGTTTATAAACTACGCAACAAACGTAAGAACGCAACGACTCAACGCAAGAAAATATACGATCGTTTATAAACATCGCACGACGAAAGACATCACCAACATTGTAAAATGGAAATACCAAACAAGTACAAAATATTTATTTCCATGATGCATTTTAATGAACATGTTTTTTTTCCCAAGAATAGTTTTTAGTATAGATTTTTTAAAATATATATACATATATTTTTTTTTAGGTTTTCAGATTTTTTAACTTAATGGTATGTGTGTATATATATATAGTGTATATATATGTAACTATATGTATATATGTGTATATATACACACACACACACACACACAAATCGTGTATGTAGTGCAACAAAATGTTTTTTTCGTAAAATAAAAAAAATCTACGTTACCTGACACAAAAAATTACTGCACTTATTCTGTGTAAAAAAAATAAAACGTTAATTGGATAAAATGTTATCTATGTTTGGAGCAAATTTATAATGTTGTGTCTGTGAAGATATTTCATGTTAATGTCTCTTTATATACCATTTCACGATTGTCTTTCTGTATTACTTATAAGTGCATGCAGGAAAGATGCGAACCGTAACTTACAGTGGAATACGCACGCCTCGGTACAGAGCACTAATTTGTAAGACATTTTATGTTCATATACGCACTATGTCAGTAACTTTCGATTGTGCGGGGTGGGAGGTAATTATTGTCAGTAGCCCTTCGTACTATAGTGAGGAGGAGGTTCGATCCGCGACTTAATAAACGTTTATTTAAACTAATGGTAAAGCGTACACGAAAATTTCCTTCGCTGTACAATTTTTTTTTTATGATAAGCTGACTCTGTATAATTTTAGCTATAGTTAAAGTTTTAGTGGTTTTTTTAAGTGATGCGTTCACATTTGTTTCAAATAAAATCATGAATGAATTTTCACATAAATCCATGCCATTGGCTAAACTAAGAATGCACCTCCATATATTTAAAGTTCTTATATCATCACAGCTTATTTGTACGTATCAAGGCACTGTGTACGATTATCATAAAAAATGTATATTTGATGCTAAAATGAATAACATCTTCGATGTACCTGAGATTAGTCTTAATCGTTTCTCCCGAACAGCTTAATATAAGCAGGGATAAAAATAAACTAATAACACAGAAGTTATTTGTATACTTTAACTTCATTTTACGTACTTGTAAAAAACATAATAATAGTTACGCACTCAAACTCACTCTTCATTCGACAAATCAATTATGATTTTGTTCTATTGCAGATAGGTAGGTAGGTGCTTGTAGACAGATTGTATTTCGTATCGTGCATATGTGAGAAGGAATTCTTTAGGCAGGTATGCAAGCTCGGTATCTTTCTCGAGTGCTGCAAGTGATTTAATCTTTCCACATGTCACGATAGATGATAACATTTTCTGACCACTGGAACAGCATCCCTTCATTTTCACTATATTCTCTCGACGAGAGAAAGAAGTTCTGGATTATTTGTAGTGGTAGAAGTTGTTTTTATAGACCGAAAATGGGTTAGCCACGGTGTCGGGTTTTGCAGAGGATTACAGGCACGTAATTATTAATTCCAAACAAGAATTTATCATTCTCTTAACCTATGCGCCAGTAGACATGCAACACATTTTACTTAGGTCTGAAAGTTTTAAAAACCAAGAATTAAATAGAAAAATTATTTAATTTATAAAAATATATTTGTACATAACATCGTATTAGAACAAGTTTTGAGAATATTGGCGACCGAGGACAGATCATCCGCTATTGTTATGTTTGAAAAATTCGTCACTACATTTGAGGTATTCCTCTTTAATACAATGTGGAAACTGACATAGGAATGCGAGTAATCTACAATTCTGCCTTCATATTCGAATTTAAAAAAAAATACTGGACTGTAGATACATCAATCACACAATGTGTTTAAATTTATTTAAATACATAACCCTTTTTACAATTGTGTTTGTACTTAACATATTATTAGTAAGTTTCTTCAAAATAAACATGGTTGTAGACTTTTCATGTGCTATAGTTAACTTTAAAAACCTTTCATGAAAGGCTTATGGCTTAATTGTCCTCATCACCTTGATCGAAGTCAGTAGTAATACTTGTGATGTGGATTTGTTGACTATATCTTGAATGGGCGTAGAATAACTTATAAGGATGCTTATAATAAGGTTAAAGGCATAACTGACCACATCACCTTGATTGATTTTAGGAGCTGTACCTGGGATACATATTTGACAGCTATAACTTAAATAGTTCGAAAATGGGGCCAACTATGATAAGAAAGCTTGAGGTATAACTTCCATTATCACCTTAATCTAGGTAACGAGTGGTATCTATGATATCTATAGCTTTATTAGATGGGAAATGGCAGAAAAACATTTGTATAAGAAGATTTAGTGTCTAATGGGCAATAACATTTTGATCTAGGTCATGAGCAGTGTCTATGGCATGCATTTGATGACGATAGCTTCAATGGATAGAAAATGGTAGTCAGCTATGCTTAGAAGGAGCTCGAGGCATAATTGACCATATGGCTCTGATCTGAATTTGATGGCTATATCTTCGAGGGATGGAAAATGGTGCCAATTTATGCTTATAAAAAGGCTTAAGGCATAATTAAATTTTCATTTTGGTGGAACTTGTATTGGTTTGATATGTTCCTATTTCCATGTGTCTAAATCCAGCAGTCGTTGAATGATGTCCAGCTGTGCCTATAAGTTCGTGCGTGTCCGACATATGCATAATGGACTTAAAACAAGACCTGAGGTAGGAAACTACTGTTCTGTATTCGTGGTTCTCGACTCGAAAACACGAGCCCGAAAATATATAACACTTGGTATATTTACGTACACAATTCTATGCTTATGAAATTCAATATGGTGCTGGTCATTGCCTCATAATCATGTTTTCTGACATAATATTAGAATTCTCTTTGAAAATACGAATCCGTAGACACAGTATAAAGTAAATGATTATAGTAGCTAAATTAAAAGAGTACTTGGCAGGGTTATGCATATGAAACATCTCATAGCTTATATGTTCTATTATATGAGGGAACCATCCTTCCCATCAAAAGTTGTCATCTCACACTTATTATATATTTCCTCGCATCTCGAATAGTCATGTCTATACTGTTCCTCATTTATGTCAATAATAAATAACAAACTCAGAGTATTGGTTATAAAAATAATAAATTTCAATAATATGTATTTACTAATGTGTTCTATAATTGAGAATGAGGCTTATCAAAGCAAAGTCTGTTTCCTTTTAAGGTACATGAAAAATAAGTTATCTGGAGAATTTACTGTATTCACGTTTGTCATGTTAAAATACAACTTTATATGGTACTTTGCTTGACTAAATATTCAAGTTTTATTTTATTTTTATTTATTTTTAAAATACGTGACTCGCAAATAATTATTTTATTCATATATTTTATTCGCATAGAAAATAGACTACTAACAAATATGATTTTATACACGAGTACATCTTTCGACCTGCTTCATATTCATTCTTACTAGTTAATTTGGCTACACTGAGTATCACTTTTGTAGGTTTCAAAATGTATATATATATATATATATATATATGTGTGTGTGTGTGTGTGTGTGTGTGTGTTTGCGTGTGTGTTTCTGCATTTTTGTTACAGTGAATTTAATAATCTTTACAAATTTGTCTTTTTAATACACGTAATTAGTACTGGCAAGTCTGCTGTAAGTGAAATAGGACTTCTACAGGTATTTGGCACTTCGATGATCATATTTGGAAAACACAGTTAATCTAAATCTTTGTTCGAATCTGGTACGGATGTAAGTGCCGGTTTCTTTCTGCGAGAGGTCACAGGTTCGCTAACGTTGACAGTCTTAAACTTGTTGCTGTGGCTGGATAGTTTTGGAACTGGTTCACTCACCGTAGCTGGTGACACGTCTCCAGATGAAATGTCGGTTGTGGCTGACGACAGGCTGGTAGATGGAATGGGGCGGGTCACCACACAGTCTGGAGCATACACAGGTTTCGTGTCTTAAATTTTGGCAAATGGAATAACTTCTTCGGGAGAACTCGACAGCTTGGTAACATAAAGAATATGTAACATTGTCCATACCACGTGCAGTCCACGATCTATTGGCAGGGCTCGGAAAATGCCGTCTCGTGGGAGTACAGCGTATGTCCACTCCATACCCACATCTATGTTTTTCTCACAATAGATAGAAATGTCTAAATTTTAATAGTTGAATGTTATTTCTTTTGAGTTATTTTTTTTCAGCAGCACACTGTAGCCCGAACAAGATATCGTCTTGTCAGGTGTGTTGCTGAAGACCAGTGGCACACTGTGCCCGGGCGAGGTATCATCTTGTCAGGTGTGTCGCCAAAATATATCCTGGAGCATTGTTTTAGCTTTATCTGATGTGCCTACTATGTCACTTCCACAATTTTTCTCGTGCACAAGGATTCGTCATCCATGTTGAGCCTCCGACATGGTGTGTATAGCTATTTCCTGGGGGGTTTCGACACTTATCCTGAGTTGTGAATGTGAAATGGTATTCATATCAGTCGGCGGACACCCGAGTAATTACCTCAAGCCGTATATGTCCGTTTACGAAAAGATTACGGGTTGTGATAAAACGTATGTATGTACAAAATTAAACTCAATGCAAGCGTAAGTAACGGGAAACGATGCAAATTACTAACACGATCATAATAAAACAATAAACACAACTTTATAAAATACGCGATAAATGTAGAGTTTGGGGTAATTACTCGGGTGTCCGCCATCTTATCTGTACCAGCTTCGTGGGTATAGCAGACATTCAGAACACGTTCTATTGTTGAGGGGTTCGGTATGGGAGCGACAGAGATGGAGTATGAGTGAGAGAGAGGGTAGATGTCACAGTGGCAACGCTGCCGACTTCCCTACGCAGTCGCCACGAAAATGGACTAGCGCCACGTGGTGTTCATACCACGAGCTACAGATTCTTACTTGCTGTGGTGGTCCACTCTACGCATATCTTTACTCAATGGTTTTACTGAGTTCTGTTTGCACACTTACAATAACAGAGAATTCTGGCGCAGCTGCACGGCAGGGAATTGCACAAACACTACACCGCACTGCACTGCACCGACCATAGTTGAATGAAACGGATCATAGGGGCACTGATTACCAAGAATTCGTTAATTTATATTTTTACGTAATATTGTTCAGCTTGTAGAAATTTCTTGCAAGTACTATTTTGTCGCATAAATAAATTTAGAAAGCATGATTTTTGCGTAATTGCGTGTAAAAATCACAACCTCAGCGTTCTTGGGACGCAGAAATGATAAAAACCAATCCACTTAGAGAAATTAGATAATTCACATTGAAATAATAGGTTAGACCATGGGCAACTTCAAAAAGTCACGCTGTGAAAATTTTTTGCAATTTATAAAAAAAATACTGCTCAAAATAAAGACATTCTGGCATATTTTTTATTTGTAGCAGTTTGTGATTTTTTTTGTAACATTTTAAACATACCTTAAAATTAATCAATGCATGACTTTTCAATCACCCTAGTTTAATTTTCTTTAAATTTTTTCGTTTCTTTTATCTGTACGTTCCAAAACCACTAAATTATGATTTTGAAAGACATCATGACGGAGGCTGGGCGTGGACCACCGGCGGTCCTGTCTTCTCCCCAGTACACAAGCGTGCACGGCCATCAATAATCCACACTGTAATCCTTATTACACCTGCAATGTCTGACGCACTCCTGCGTGACACTCGCGAATCTAAACTTACGTTAAATATAACGGCATTATCGCTTATTGGCAGTGCGAGGCCCTGTATGGGAACGGGTCTTATGCCTAATAAGCAGTTGCAGGTTGTAAAATACGTCTTATTCCTTGGGCTTAGGTCTGGCAAATTTGGATCAACGTACTGATCGGTGAATTACAGCTTCTCCACGTTTGTCAGTTAGGCTGTTTTAGTGGTGATTGCGGCTGGAGTGAGCGATACGCTCGGTAGTTTTGCTTTTGTATTCTTTAACATTATGTGGCTGTATCAACGACGGGAGGCCCGTGTTAGACGGTGAGAGTATATTGCAGAATGCCTTGCTCGATCTATTTGACGGAGTGGTTCATTAAGTGTCCTTTGCAGTGACTACCGAAAACTTTATACTCAACATAATTGCAACTGAAGCGTCACATATTGAATTATTGGCTGGAACAAATTTTACTCTAAATTAATTCAGGACGGGAATTAATTCATTCCATATTGGGCATACGAATGCGTGTGAGAAGTTATCACCACGATAATGAAGTGCTCGTTAGTGCGCGGTGTTGGGATAAATCTGTGAAAATAAATACGCATAAAACAAAGGGGAGCCTTTACTATACAGTGTAAATCATTTAAATGTTCATAGTGAGGAAGGACTAATACACCGCACAATCATTTCAACTTATTTAGCGTCCTTTCATAAACTGCAAGTTTGATCTGTTTGTGGACGGAGGTCAAAGCTGATGACGGATATTGTTTTCCTCATACGCAGCAGAGTGTGTGTCGCTTCAGTGGCGAAACTACATGTTCAACTTAAGAGAGTGCGAAACCAGGCACCATAACAGCGCCCATAACTCGGTTTTCCCCAATCTGTTCTGTATTAGGAGGGAGCATTAGGATACAAACATTTTACACTGTGTATCTGCGGGCAGATGGCCGCGCGCGTGGTCTGACGCCTACGTGATTGTGATGGATAAAGCGCCCCGACGAGGGGAATAGAGGAGGGAGTGCTACCCAGAAGGCAGGGTCATAGTTCATGCGCTCCACTGATAAAACCTCATCACGTGCGTTAGCGGGCGGCTCGATCGCCGTGCCGGCGTTGCAACATCACTGCTGCACAGGCACCAGCGACTCTAAAAGGCAAAACTAATATTCTCGCCGAAGATACCCGAGGTCGAGCTTCTACGGTCTTTCAGCTTCGATGTTTAAAAACTAAATGTTGCGTATTTGAGCAGAATATTGACTATAGACCATTCATGGTTACTTCCAACTTTTCTGAAGCCCTGCTAAGGTTTTACTGCTAGGATATTCCTCCGCCTCATGCAAACTAAGCTCAACAGAGTCCAGAAAATTACGCATAAGTGACAACGCACCGCATTCGTCCGCACTCAGTGTGATAATATTCAGCGTAAGAACTATTTCTTACTAGGCATTACCAACATACCCATTTCTACCAGTTTTTATTCATATTAATTATAAATAAAATATTATAATTAATATATGAAATATAATTACAAGTTCAATTTAACCAAAGATAGGTACTTTTATGTTAACATAAGTATAAAAACGCTCGTGTTACATGGCATATTTAGTAAAGAACCAAACACGTCATACGTGGGGTGATTTTTCAAAGGTTTGATTCAAAAATTGTGAAGAAACCGTGAATAGACTATACCCGGGCATCGCGTAAGTATACAATAAACGATAATGTAGTTTTTTTTCTCTTTAAATATTGTAGAAACACGTGTTTGGTTACATATTTTCATTTTGATGGTTGCAGCTCAGTATTCATTGTCTTTGTGGCTTTCACGTCTGTTAATTCATACCACGTGTATTTTCATTAATAATCGCATTAAACTGTTTTTAAAATAGTGTTTCATTTTCATGGTTTTGATTCTTATTACCTTGAATGTATTTGTGGTATTAAATAACTGCGAATAAACGAAGCAATCAATAATATTTTTAAGAAAACGTAGGCCAGTCTTAAAATTAAAATAGGGGCTGGCGACTTCATGCGCATTGTCTGCCAACATAACAAAGTAAACATTTCTAGATTACTCTGATACTAACGTTGGCAGTACAGTAAAGTCTACATACTTCGGCAAACAAATGAATAAGATTGGTTCTCTCGTTATACAGTTGAGTTGCAACCCCATCCTTGCATGCTCCTTGCTGCTTTATCAGCCTGAAAGGAATCCCTCAGATGGTTCCTTCAAACATACAGTAGCTGGCGTCGTGAGGCTGGGGGATTATTACGTCACCAAAACGTCACCGTGCGGCGATGGGAGAATATACTCAATTACTTCCGGACGTACATGAGTGGTGTTCGAGGCCAGCCGATCACAAACTTCGATGTGTTCGCGACGGACTGTGCGTTGCGAAAACGCGCCATATATTTATTGGGTCATGGTAAAACGAACACGTTTGAAAGCCTTGCTTAGTTTCTTTTTAACTCCGATATTGTATCATTCCACTGTATGCAACAAACCTAACACTATCTTGGATCAGTGACTAATATTCACGCGCCCATAATGAGTTATTGTTAAATTTTTCCAAACATAATTACATAACTGTGCGTACGGTAACATTAAAACGTTGAAATGGTTAAGGTGAATTTGCTACGACAGCCATAGTTAAACGCGTTCAATTAAAGAGTTAACAAAGTGAATATGTACGCATGGTCACACCTCTGTAACGTAATGCAAACAAAAGGACACCCTAACCTAAAAAAAGCGCTCCTGTAATTATTTATAATCACTTCCAACACTTACTAATTAATGTTGATTGTTTTTATTTTTATACAACTAAACTTTATTTGACAATAATTTGACCTGGCTTTTTATTTATTTAAACGAATACGGAAAATCCCGTCAATTTCAGCCATCTTAATGAGACTGTTTATTTACTTCATAGCAACAAGTCGAGGAGTAACACATAAGAAAAGTCGTTCTGATGTACTTACACAACCGACCAGTTTACTTTGAATAAGGCGTGACTGCGATCGGAAGAAGTTCGGAGACAATATAGCCATGTACAGAGCTGACAATATGTGAAGTGAAGCAGTACTTTGTACCGTGTGACCGAGGCCTACTGCGTCATTTCTTATCCCGATACAAAACAAATCTCAGCAGCCACCACGTTAAACATTACACTTCCAACGAGACTCTGAGACGCAGCACTACTTCCCACAATTCACCGCCAACATTACTCCGGACGTGCCGCCAGTCAGTTTTACGTTAAAACACACTTGAGTGAGAGAGTGAGGATGTTTGGACGACTCTTGACAGCGAGATATTGAGACCCGATGAGGGTGAAACGAGATGGATATGGAGCAGTGCCGGAATGCAATGATGGGAGAGACGGGAGATACCCTAGAAAACCTACCGACCAGCGGCATCGTCCGGCACGATTCCCACGTGTGAATATCCGGTGTCGACCGTGCCGGAAATTGAAAACAAGGTTCGCCATGGTGGGAGGCAAGTGCTTCTACACAAACCGCGGCCCCTTAAAACGCGCGTGAGCAGCGATGTTTTTCAAAAGTTGATTTGAAAAGCGTTCAGTCGACAGTCAGTCAGCTAACTTATAATCCCCTACCTACCTGGAAACGGCGAGTAAAATTCTTAGGGATTTGTTGCGCTATTTAAGATGTGGACTCTGCTGTTATTGCCGGTTTTCCAGCTCCTAGGAGAAGTTATCCCTTATTTGTTTTGTTGCTTACAGCTGCTTGCTGTTGATCCAAAGCTGCATAACCGGTGCATAGAAAAAAATAACTTAAACTGGTTACCTTATAAAAGTTACGTGTAAAGTCACTTTCATGTCGATTTTCTTCGGTTGCGCAGTTTTTCATAATTATCAGTTCTAAAAAAACCACGATTTCAAAGTTTTTAAACTACGAAAATAATGAAAATGAGTCTTCTGCAGGACTGAAATTAAAATAAAGATGAAGTTTCATTTACTGACATTTATCAGGTGGTTTTAATCTGTAAGTTTCTTTCTATTTCCGTAGCAGAGTACGGTAGCGTTATTCCCTATCGCTTTAATTAAGATATCAGTCGGATTCATTCACACTTTATGGTCCATCGAATTCATTCGAACTTTATTACAAAGCGTTTAAAAATGCTACAAGTAGGTGGTGGAGACGGGATGAACAGTGAACAAAGAGCGGGAGGGACAAACAGACGTACTGGGAGAAACTGCCGCCACTATAGTTGTGGCCACGGTAACGCTGACGAGTCGTACTCGTTGCCAAACATACCGGTGACTGCAGACCGCGAGGAGTGAGCGGGCCTCCAAAAATGTCTCCTGAAGTTTCAGGTCTATGCCCCAGATTCGACTGCCGGGTAAGACCGTGCTGGTGTTATATAAATATCGGACAGACGATCTCCAAACATTCTGTGAGATACAGTAATAAATACCGAGTCACGTCGGTCGTGTATGAAGGAAGCAGAGAAGAATGGGTCCGCTTCCCGTCCCTAAGCAAAAACATTTACGTGTGCGTTTTTAAGATTTGCAACTTGTAACAAGTCGTAGGTTTTTAGTTGTGCGAACTCTTATCTTATGCAGTTGTTTAGGTATAGTGATAATTTAAATTTAATTACGAGCATAAACAAAAATGGAGTTACTTTGCACCTGCAGGCGTAACGTTGCACCACTCAGAATGTCTGTTTTGGTGCCATTTGGTGAAGGAATAGGAAAACATTACCTGAACAGCTAACACTCAAAGTTTAAAACATTACAGTTCGCCGTTTAGCAACTGAATAGCACCAAAACAAAAAAATTTAGTGGCGTAAAGTTTCCCCGGTTTACAGTACTTAAAAACGGTCTAAAAATAGTTTTTTTGGCATCCCTCTTCTTCCCCCTTCACATTCCCTAAAATATAGGTGACCTTGCTGTGAGTCACACACAGTTTGGAGGGATAGTAAAAATTCTAAGTCCACCGTTTCTCTAAATCACTCGAAGCGAATACTGGGATAGCCATGGCCGATTCCTTCCCCGTTCCTGCTTGCCTGAGCAACTTGCTCCATGTCTGATGAACCTCGCCGTCGACGAGACGTTACGCCCTATCTGCCAGTGGCGCGTGGTGAACTGTTGCAAAGTAATCTGGCATTAGCTCTGTGCTGTACCCTGTTGCTTGCTAGTTTACATTTCCGCCTCTAAAACGTAGCTCGGTAGGTGACGCCCCAGGACGTGTGTAATGGACCTCTTGTCTGCTCGTTGTACCCTACGCTCCACAATGGTTATTGTTTCTTGCTGCGTGCGCCGAGAATGTACAGCGGCCAGCAAGCATCAGTGTACCTTGTAAGAGTTAAAACACACGCCACTGCTACCTGCCTACCTCAATTTAAATGGCTTTTGAACAGCACAAGTAGATGAAATAACTGCTAGGGGCCGTCGCCGGTCGATAACTAGTAATCGACACAGTTAAAGGCGTGGCTGTAGAAGTGCAGCGAGGCGCTATGAGCGAAATACCGAGGGCAGCGGGACGGCCTAGGTTGACACCGACAGACAGGATGCAAGTCTTCCCCGGCAGATGGCTGGCTGCCTTCAATTACTTGCCTCCTCGACTGTTGACTACGCCTCTGCGACCGACTGCACCGGGCGACGCCTCGCGGCACAGGTTGGCCCACAAGTCACGCCCCTTCCTGCGTTCACGGACGTGATATTAGCACATTCACGGTTACTTCCGACTTTTCTGAAGCCCTTCTGAAGATATACCTTCAGACTATTCCTCCGCCCCGCGCAAACAAAGCTTAACTAAGTCTAGAAAATTACATCAAAGGGACAACGCACCGCATTCGTGCGCACTCAGTTTAATAATATTTCCCATGAGAACTATTTATTACTAGGCATTGCCAACGCACTTATTTTCTCTCAGTTTCGTATTAATTATAAATGAAATATTATACTTAATAGATAAAATATGAGTCAAAGTTCAATTTTACCAAACATAAAATATTTTTATTTTAACACACAAGTATAAACCACTTGTGATACATAACTTATTTAGGAAACAACCTAAAACGTAGTACACAGGGCGATGTTTCAAAGGTTAGGTTCAAAAAGTGTAAAGATACTACCTACGAATAGACTATACCGTATCTCCGAATGGTTTACCCCAGCCGTACCAAAAATGTTATCCAAATTTTATGTGTGTGTATATATATACACATATACACACACGCGCACACATATATCCCAGTATCCATGCACTAAGTTTGCGGTGTCCACTACTCACTGCGTTCTTCACTAAAAATACTTTTAGTGAACTAAACCCACGAACTAAACTTACGAAGCAGATGTGAAGTGTACGGCATCGCACTTTGTAATTTACACCAAGTATTGGTAGTTTTTACAGTTGCCTGTGCACAATAGCGGACAAGGAGACAGGCAGCATTTGAAGTGTTAGCGTGGTCACGTAAAAAGAGAATTATTGGATCTCACGCCAAATGTCCCTGATTAATTTTAGTAGTTTTTTTTTTTTTTCGATAGGCAAACGAATTAAAGATTTTTTCAGTAGTATACAACGACGACTTTGTCAACATCAATTTTCACATAGTCAGTTAATTTAAAATGCTGTTTTTAATAACATAAGAGCTTACATGTTCTTCAGCATATAACTAGGTGACACTTTCTTTCCATAACAGAGTTTGAAAGGGTTTTAAAGTTTCAAAATAATTTCTTGTAAGGTAGGGAGGAAGACGGGGGAGGAAAATACGCAAAAAATGCACCGAGTCGTTTCTCCCACGTGCTACTACATCCCGTGTCCCTACGAACACAACTGATCGCAGTCTTACGGCACAGCAAGTGTAACATCTCTGCAGACGAGGCACAAGAAACGAAACGACAGCTTTCAGTGTTATAAAATTTACGCTCACTTTTCATTTCACAGACGTGAACATTTTTTAGGTTACTACCAGCAAAGAACAGGGAAATTAATTCTTAGTGTTAGTAACACAAATATCTGTTAAAAGCGGTAAATGATTCAATATAGCGATTGGAGTAGTTTAATTTACGGAGGATCAAGACGCTCTCTCACTACCCCCCCCCCCCC